>JAFFZH010010469.1:14946-44278 GCA_018420115.1 Euura saliciscinereae | reverse complement strand
TCCACCCCTCGACGATATTGCGCGACAGCAGAGGGTCCTACAAGTACAATGTAGGATCGGAGGGCTAGAATGCTTCTTTTGAAGAACCCGTCAAAACTTCCCACAAAAAATTGATAAAAAAGTTAATATATTAAGATACCTGAATATAATTTAAAGCTTCCAGTTTTCGATATTTACTGTCGTAAATGGTCTGAATCCTGCGTTCTTCGGCTTCTTTTGAAGAACCCGTCAAGAGTCCCCATAAAAAATGTATATAAAAAAATTAATATATTAAGATACCTGAATATAATTTGAGGCTTCCAGTTTTTGATATTTAGTGTCGTAAATGGTCTGAATCCTCCACTCCTCGGCTTCTTTTGAAGAACCCGTCAAAAGTCCCCACAAAAAATTGAGATAAAAAAAATTATTATACGTCGATGGGATAAAAAATTGAATTTTCGGTATTAACGATCGTAAATCGTTTGAATACTCCCTTGATCGGTTTCTTTTGAAGAATCCGTCAAAACTCCCCACGAAAAATTGATATAAAAAAATTAATATACGGTAATAGGGTGAAAAATTGAATTTTTAAAGGATCTCGATGCCTCGTCTTAACCTGAGGCTTCCAGTTTTCGATATTTACGGTCGTAAATGGTCTGAATACTCCCTTGATCGGTTTCTTTTGAAGGGCCCGTCAAAACTCCCCATGAAAAATTGATATAAAAAAATTAATATACCTACGTTGATGGGGGGAAAAATTGAATTTTCAAAGGATTTCGATGCCTCGTCTCAATTTGAGGCTTCCAGTTTTCGATATTCACTGTCGTGGATGGTCTGAATACTCCCTTGATCGGCTTCTTTTGAAGAACCCGTCAAAACTACCCATAAAAATGAAAGTAAAAAAAATTGATATACGTTGATAGGGTGAAAAATTGAATTGGACCGTCTGACCCCGAATTTGATTACCTCATCACTCAAAAACCGAAATTTTGGGCGGAATGACTATCGTAAGCCTGTGTTTTCAGCGTCGAATGGACCGTCGGACCCAGAATTCGACTACCTCGTCACTCAAAAATCGAAATTTCGGGCGGAATGGACTCGTAAGCCTGTTTTCAGCTTCAAATGGACCGTCTGACCCTGAATTTGACTACCTCATCACTCGAAAATCGGACTACCAGCGTCAACCAACGCCTCCCAATGCCGGTATATTGAGGCGAAAACTCGCGTTTCCAAGCTAAAATCCATGAAATTCGATTTTCTATGTACCAACACTTGACAAAGCACTTCGCCGACACCGATGATGCCAGGTGTCGATAAATTACGGCTATGATAATTTATCATTTCAGATTTAATTTTTTGGTAACATTTCTTAATAATTAAATTTGATAAACTGTAGTTATTGAATAATCAAATGCGATTAACAATATTCATTTGATCTAATTACACCTAGGATCGCTGTTTCCTTTCGTATTTGTATTCTATGCCTGAGGCCCTTAGGGAGTTTTTTCCAGGGCCTAATAAATTGAGGATTTTCTCAAAGAACGATAGAGTGACCACTAGGTAAGCGCTAGTGTCGAATCTAGGGAATATTTGAATTTCGAGTTTCAATAGCACAAAATCTAATGTATATCTGAGTTTATAACGAGTACCATCGAAATAATTGCATCGAACTCTACGATTCCTGACAATATCAACAATAAACACGACAAAAAGTGTTTTGTTTGTCCCTACCGGCGACACTAGCGCTTACCTAACGGCAAGCTTGGAACTGCGATTGAGAAAATGGTCAATTGTTCTCTACTCTACTCTAATTCATCGATTGATATCAATGGATATTATTTAGAATTTTTCAAGTTCATAGGTCAATCATGTAGTAAATCAAAAATAAATTCTTCGGGTGTACGGCCGCAATATTGTGTCAGTCGGTGTGTCTGTTCATAAATGTTCCTACCGTAAATGAGAATAATATTCAAAAATAACCATTGATTTGCATAAAAAAATTGTCAATTCATATATATATATTCGTAAAATTTAATTTCGATGAAAACAACAAACTACGTGCCGTGACGACTGACTGACTGAGTCAGTAGTGTGTATGTCTGTATATAGATGTCCCCACCGGGCTTCCGGTTTAGCCCTAAGCGGCGGTATTCTGGAACCCATCAACCGCGGCTGACCAATCCGCGTCCAACGGGCTGAGTCCAATTCGGTCACAAGTGTCACAACATAACACAACACCACACTGACAAACGAATGCTTCAACCGTCCAGTTGAGCTTGAGCCACCATCGTCTCTTGAGTCTTCGTATAGCAGTATACACGATGGTAGAATTATTCCGAGCAAAGGTTAGAACTTGTTAACATTAACCAACTTCTCCAAACCCCGATCAAAATAAGTTTTACGGTTTTATAGGTCTTTTGCCTCCTTTCGAAAATAATCCTCGTCTCAATAATCATACGATCTATCAATTTATTCCTCGAATAACGCTACCGGTATTCCTCGTAAATATTGTCCGCTAGGTCGATATTATAGTTATCACATCAATGTTTTTGTTTCGTTTTGTTTTTTTTCTAGTGGTGCGACGACTTGGAGGAGCTGATGAAATGTCCAGTCTGCTTCGAGCGGCTGAAAGAACCGATTGCTCAATGTCAACGGGGACATCAAATCTGTACTCCGTGTAAAAACCAATTGAGATACGAGCGCCCGTGCCCATTTTGCGATTCGGTGTATACGAACACAAGGAATTATCTGGCGGAGAATTTGTCCGAAAAACTTGACGAGATTAAGGTAATTTTTCTAGTAATGATTTTTTTTAGATCGTTTTGAGTGACGGAACTTTTTTCAGCTCTCTCTCCTCGAGCCCGAACACAGCGTAAATCGAAAGATTTTTCAGACCGTCGGTTTACAGACCGACGGTTCGATCGTCGTTGAAAGAGATGCCAAGACACCAAGGCGGGCTCCTCCGCTGGCTCCCAAAGGAAAATTTCCGTGTCGACTCGGAACCTGTGATCTGCAGCTGCCGCACGGGCGAATGATTTCGCACATTCGTTATTTTCATAAGAATAAATTTTATGAGGTAAGTTTTTTATCGCTTATCCGCATAAATCTTGGATCGTTGCTGAATGCCCTATTTTTAAACCAGTCGAGCACCAACGGCGCGGATACTTACAAGCAAGTCTGGGAAATGGATTATCATCAGAAGGCCAATTTTGACTTGGCTATCAGGATCGCAGAATTGGGATTGTTCTTCATGAGGATCAAGATAGACCCAAATGGCGATTTATTTGGCGTCGTACAAATCGTTAGCAGCGCTACAATCGGAAAAGAATTTGAGTACGAACTAAAAGTCGGAAGCGGTCGTCGAAACGTCAGCTTCAAAGACGTAGTATGTTCACCAATAATACATAATTCACAAACTTCTTTTAACACGTTTAATCGAACAGGAAATATTGCAGTTTAATGAACCTTGAATCATTTATTATCATAAGCAGTTTTCAAAATCCATCTAAAATTAAAATAATTGCCATTTGAATTAGATCTAGGCAGTTTTTGGCTTGAAACAAGAAAAAAAGGGTAAATTTTCGAATTTTACAGTCAATAAGATTAATTTAAGATTCTATTCTACGATTTTGATGTAACTAATATCATTGTTTTTTTTTGCTTAAATAGTTGCGTTCTTGTCGCTCTAATCCTACGTATCTTTTCGAATCTTCGGACTGCTTGGTCGTTAGACACGAAGACATGGAGCTGATGACCGCTTCAAACGACGATGCGTTTACCTGCACGATGATTTTGACTCGCTTGGAAAAGGAGAACAGACCACAGTTACAAGCTTCCGGCGCTGTGATAGTTTTCTAGGGCACGATTTAAGATCGATTAAGCCTGTTGGAGGAGCTGCATAGCTTTGAGAATATTTTATAATTCACGATTGAGTGGATTGATGTTATTCTTACTGCGTGTTATGATTAAGTGTAGAACTTTGTTCAGCTGAATGAGAAGCCGAAATAATTCTGCAAAACTTTTTAAACAATGAAAAGTTAATTTCCAAGTGATTTAGAGAGATAATAAGACGAGTTACCTTACGATAAGATTTGTTCCTTTTGTTCTTATTTTAATACTGTTTAGTGATGATTGGTGATTTAAGGAAAAGAATCATTGGTAGTAATTTGATTTTTCACCTTTTCAATTATCAACGTTACATCGGGTACCTAAAATTAATCTAAGCAGTGTGCGTTGAAATGTTAGCACTTCTGAAAACCAAGAAACATCAAAGTATATTTTTTTACTGATTATATTTAGTATACAAATCACTGTTGATGAAACTAGTGCCAAAATGACAAATACCTAATGTGAGAATTTAGTGTTATCGATAATCAGACTGTTACGCGTTCTTATGCGGTAAAAACTAAACGGATGTCCTTGAATTGCGACAGTTACTTACCTATTACTCATAACTACCTAGTTGTTTATTTCTTACTTTTATTTTCGGTTTTAGTTTCTAAGTTTGCTGTTTCTTTACCTATAAAATTATCATGCTATAGGCATTCCAGCACGATAAAAGGCATTTTTTTAGGAGCCTCAGTTATAGCAACCAAAGTGTACCAAAGCAATAGTTCGTGTTATAAAAACTATACTTTGGTACCGATGCCCGCCAAAAATGCTTAATAAGTTCCATCTTTGATACGTTAAATAGAATTTTGTATGGCTGATTTGATAAAAAATATAGTTTTTATACTTTGAAATACTTGTGATTTATTACTTATTTACCGTGAATTATTTCTCAACAGTGGTCAAGGAAAGGGGGAATAAATTGAACAGCCTTTGTTGATTAAACATTCATTATACATATATGCAAATGCTTTATTATATAGATTTTTTTATTCGAAAGCACAAATCTTTATTTTAATATTCTAAGCATAAATAACGTTGCAATACAGAGTTAGAGCTAGGGTATACATCATATAACCACAGCAAAAATTCAACTTATATTGTAACAAATTTAAATGAAACATTTTTTTTTTGTCTCATATATAGAGATAATAAAGAAACAAGATATATTCTTCTGAGTAGGTATTCGATATTCATCGATTATTTATACATACTTTGAGTGTATATTATATTACTTAAAAAGGTTAATCTAATTACAGAAAACTTAAATCGGTCAAAACAAGCGAGCAGTGGTGGCGTCTGAGCTCTAACTATGCTAAACCCTGCAACAAATCTCCTATATACGTTGAAGGATTAGATATCTCTCCAAGCAAACCTGAAACAAAATATATTTCAAATTAATCATTCAGTCGGATCATCGCACGTCGTCTCCGTTGAAGAAAAATGGGTCATTACTCACCGACAATATCACAAAACTCATCGAACGATGCGCACGGCAGCAATTCGAATCTATAAGCCGTTAAGACTCGCTCCGAAGCCTTCAACAATGCTTCATCGTTATGTCTTATGTATTCTGCCAGAGTTGCGGGCCATTGGTCGTCGGAGACTACGCTGACTTTCTGTAAAATAATTTCAATGTCAGTGTCTTCTAGTATGTAAATCGTAATATTGTATGAAATTGATTCGGATATCCTCCAAACTTACTTTGAAAAGGTTTGAATAGATCGAATCAACAAGGCCGAAGAAGATCAGCGCACTCTTGTACACGGTATAATCTTTCACCGTTGCATCGGAGAGAGTTTTGCTCGAGGACGAAGGTGAGAGATGACGTTGATGAGCTGCTACAATCAGTCTGCGAAGATGCGAAAGCCGTAGTTGAGCCCATCTCGCTGGCGAGAGCAGGAGTAAGGACAGGGTGCATTGGAACAGAGGACCTTCAGCTTCGTAGCAGCTCTCCAGCCAAGCTGAACTCTGCGCTGACTCCAGATAGCTGACTAGAGTCTTTTCTTCCCTAGTCGATGACCTCGTTCTGAAAAATACGATTAAAAATTAAGAATCACATTTATGGGCTCACAAAAGAACTGCAAAAGTATAAAAACCAAGCAAATCTTACGTGTTAATAACGTAAAGAGCCATGTGAATGAGATATGGAATCATGTGCATGTTTGACTGCGGTCCACCGCCGCCTGTATCGTCGTGGAAATTCTTTTCCTGGGCAAAACGTAACAGTAGCAATTTCAAGTCATGGACCGTTGAGGTATAAGAGATGTCTCTGTGCCCGGTACACTCTTGTAGATATGTATTGTGTCTCGCTAGGCAGCTGGCAAACGCTGATTCCGGTACTTGGGGACCCCACAGAGGGAGAAGTCCGTTACATTTGGTGTTAGCATTTTGGAGGGCTGCACTTTCCCATTCGTCTCTAGCTCGTGCCAGTCGTACGGCCGACATGTGGCAGTCGACGTGAACGACATTGAAATGAGTCACCGTTGTATATCCGACTGTCTTTCTCTGCTTTGTTTCAAACTCCTCGACGTTGCAACGTTTCGTGAACGTGTAGATGCCGAGAACCTGTGTTAGAAGTTCAATTGGGTCAGTTTATCGGTCAATTGCAACAAATAGATTATTTCAATAGAAGACGAACCTTTGTCGGCTGGAATTTATATCCCTCTCGACAAATCACACAGACTAGTCCAGTTTCGTCGCCAAGATCTTCCATCTGTTGTAGAATGGTGCCGCTGGCGGTGACCTGGCCTTTATCATTGGTTCTCATACCAAGAGCACCCAGCTGTTTCTCACGCATGGCCATAGCCATTCGTTTCTTTTCACTGCGTGTGTGTTGACGAGCTTCTTCTATGAGTTCAGCCACTCTTTCGTTTGTTCGCAAAGCTTCAAGCAGGTTTTCAGCCAGTGATCCGACGTGTTCGTCTGATGATACTTGCTCCAGTCTGTGAATTATCGGAATCGTATCTTGCGAGACAGCCAGCTGTGAACAATTCAATTTTACTAAAAAATGGTAATCCTTTACTCTAAACAAACGGGATAATTCAATTCCAATGAACTTCCGGAATATATTCTCAGATTGAGATAGTGAGACACTGAATTACCTGTGTTGGCTCGTGATCGGTTGCCAAACCAGTGAGGAATCTCAAAATATACTTGAGAGCAGGTTTCGAGATGAACTCCTTCAACTCGTCACTGTCTGTCCTGAGCAGAGTTGGTTTCACGCACGGAGCATGTAGCTGGAAATTAAGAACAGGGAATTAATTGATTAAAATAAAACCATCAGGGTACAAGGCGTCCCTCTGAAACTTTTGATTCAACTCACGGTGATATACTCCAAAGCATCTTTCACGATACCCATATTGATGATATGGTCTTTCAGCGTGTTTCCGATAGCATTTCTCTCAATGCCTTGTGTCAGGATGCAGAATAGTTCCAACTTCTGTTCATCCTCCGATGTATGCTCGAAGTCAAACTTATAAAAGTCCAGTACGGGTTTGAAGTAGTCACAGAGCAGAGCCATTTTCTCATGATTACCATAGGTCAGGGCTGCCAAGACGCGGGCAAGGTGCACCAGTACGTTGTTACTCTGTCTAACTGCTGCCGACTGGGTGCAGGATAACAGAGCTTTGACGTGCTCAGGACCACCGAGAGTTCGAGAGAACGCTTCGAAGGAAGACAAAGACTGGGACGCTGCGTTGGCGAGAATAGTTTCCATGATCTGAAACGAATTTGTGAGATTAGTTGAAGACTATTTACTGACTAAGATAGTGTCAATTCGACAATAGAATGATCACTCACATCCAACAACTGCTCGGTAACTTTGGCTTGAGAATTATCCGGCTCGCTGACGACACATCTTTGAAGAACGTCCAGAAGCACAGTAACAGCGCCTAGTTCAGGTCTGCTCAGTACTTCTTGGTTTTTCTTGACTTTTACAGACAATCTGAATAGTTTGAGTAAGACTTGAAGCAGCGGTCTTGCTCTGCTCACATCCCGAATGGCAGCGAGTCTGTCAAGCATTACTTGCAGACCTCCGCAGTCAGCCAAAATATTGGCCATCTTGTAGACCTCTTCGTTGTTCACTTCCTGTTCGCTACTAGCGTTCAAAGTCTCCACAAATTCTTCGGTCGCATCGCCGAGGAGACCTCGCATGCGATAAACCACACGCATAGCGTCGCATTCGCCACCCTCTAGTACCCATATCTTTTTGTATACCTAAACGAATAATATTTTGTCGGTAAATTTCCATTTTCTGTTGATGATATCATTCATGTGAAGAATTTCAGTTCACTTACCTCTTTCACTGGTAAATCAAGGCTTATGATTTTATTGTTGACCAGAAGTTCCATGCCGTTATCGTCTTCGAGTAGAGCGACAAGTTCGCAGTCCTGACAGATTTTATTCTTAACGTCTCGCATCAGGGGGCCTAAGCCTGGTTCAAGGCTGCTGTACGGATTGCCCAACATACGACCCTGGAAGAAAAGAAAATATCCCAAGTAATATTTTAGTTCACGTTGTGAAGCCTGTTAAAACTGCTTTATACATTTCAACGGATAGATTTATCAGTGCGATAATGTTTCTTGTGTACCTGTAGGAAGTCTTCTTGCTGAGGATCTTTCTCCAGTGTTAAGAAAAACTCTCCGATATCATTTTCTTCCGGGTATATGATAGAGCATAAGCGTTCGAATATGAAAACGGGGGTTCTCACATCGTGGATGCTGTATTTCTGAATCGTCTCAACGCAGACTGACATGAATGCTTTGGTCTCCGCTTCTGTGCCTGGAATAATATCACAAAGTATTAAATTTCTATTGATAAAAACCAGAAAACCATTAGAAATCAATCAGTCGGATCAATACACCGTAAGAATATGAAGTATGATCATACCAGAAGTCATTTCTTCCAGAAGTTCGAGTAACTTTTCTTGAGTATCATCGATGAGTCTTGTTCTCTGAACAACGAGACGTCGCAGGGACAAATATCCGTTGAGAACGGCACCGACTAGACGTCCCTTGTACTGTTGTTTGATATTCTCTTGTTCCAAGAAAGTTGCCAGCAATTCGGTGAGCATTTTCAAAGAATATCCTTGAGCCAAATCGCTCGTCAGAGTAGTTTCCTCAAGACGATGTAACTCTTCGATTTCTCTCGTGAGAAGATCCGCCAGCAGAGACATAACACCTCGAACCGCCAAGAATTGTTTCCACGGCGGTTGTCTGATCAAACTTTGATAAAGCGACAGAAATTCTGTGCTGCTTTCACCAGCCGAACGCAACTCCTCCAGATAGCACGTGAGCAAGACAAGAACTTCCTTCTTACGCTCAGTTCCTTGGCACAGACTTTCAACCATGTTGCAAGCAACTTGTCTCGCTAGTCTGGAGCTCGGGTTGAACAGGACTTCCTTGAGCCAGGCTCCGTCAGCTAATTTCAACGGCTGAATGCCTCGGAGTCGCATGCAGCGATAATGCCAGCGATGGCCATACTTCTCCATGAGATACAACACACGAGCTTCTTCCTGTTGATTGAAAAACAAAGAAACACATAATCAATTATCTCAATGAATTTTCTGTGTAATGACGAAGCAATGTTATACCTTTTTCAGCGGCTTGCTGGGTGGTCGTTCTGGTTTTTTCGTCGGCATGCGTTGAAGCCATTCGGAGTAAGAGTGTTTTGGATCTCCGCTCAGCCACTTTGCTACGTCAATGCTGACTCCTTCAGGGGGTTGAATAGTCGCCAATGACTCGATGGTTTTATCCTGTTGAACAGATCATAGTATTATAAATAAAAAAGATACAGAGGAGAAATGATCAGGATTATCAAACACTTTGGTTTCTCACTTTGTTTTTCTTTGAAACCGGTTGATCCGGCTTGATGAGGCCTTGCAGTATTTTCAAGCACGGTAGAATAATGCTTTCCATTACCACAGGGCTCTTAGAGTCCTTGCAGGCCATCAAAAAGAGCTGCATAACGCATCTCAACTTCTGTTCCCAGCAAGCATCTTCTTTCTGAACGAGGGCAGCCAACAGAGCCATTTCGTGCCTGACTGCTAGAGCCAGGTCAAAAGCTGCGACTCGGCCCTTTAGAGTCATCGTTACACGTCCTGTGAGAAGAGCGCATAGTTCTTTGGTAGAATGCATGTTGTCTCTGGTCACCAGGCACAGCAATTGGCGTACTTCTTCTTGCATCTGAACAGTTCCTTTGCGCAAATTGTTTTCTACGAGTTCTTGAATCAGTCCCTGCTTGCAGAGCACTTCTCTTGCTGCCCCGTTCGTAGCTAGTGCTCTCAAAAGTGTGAGGCAATGTTCTGTGGCTGCGGAAGCGCATCCGTAGCATCGTCCCACAGGGGGTACCATTGCTTCTTCTCTCAAAGTACCGTGGCTAGTAGAAGCTAGATTTGAGGACCTGGTAGTGACAGTTTGGTCTCTCTGATTTCTGTCGTAAGCTACCAGCTCCCTCCGACAAGCCAAAACTCTTTGGATAATTTTGCTCAATTCTTCGAACGAAGTTTTACATTCGCCGCAATATTTCTGTGCCAGCAATTGAATCGCTCTGTTGACCTGAGTGCTGCCCGAGACCTGGACTCCGTCTTCGAGACCTCGGTCCAAACGATGTTCAGATATTTTAACGAGTAACATTTCTAGCGTTGGTTTATTCGAAATGAGAGTTTTATAAACTCTGTCCGCTTTTTCTAGCAGCGTATTTATCGTCGCCACTGTTTTCTTCCGATCGTCGTCACTTTCTATAGGATCTACGGCGCAGCAAGGTCGGCCGGTCAGTGTATAATCGAACTTTGCGTACTTGCAGAATCCACAGGCGTGACAAAGGAACGGATCTTTCTCGTCGTAGTTTATAGCTCTGCATTTATGGCACTGGAAAACGTTTTCCCCGCAATTCGCACAAACTCCTGGATTTGCTGGTACGCTTGCGGAACATCTTGGGCATTGAAGAGTCTCCGAAGACGCCTGAATGTTTTCATAGAAGTCGGCGTACTCGATCATTAAATTACAAGCAACGATTGGCAGAGGAAATTCCATCTTGATTTCCGTTTGTCCTTGGGCCAGTGTTATCTTTTTTGCTTTGTGCCACATGGCTGGTTTGTTCTTCAGTTCCACAACCGCCTGGACGGATCTGTTGTTGTAGAATACATTTATCGTACGAACCATCTTCGTTCTCTTCAGATCGCCAATGCGAAGTGTTATGCGACTGATTGTGTGGCTGCCGACCAGCTTCACGATTTGAGTTGTGGTTGTGAATTTCGAATCCACCTTGATGGACGATAGCTTGATCGTAGCCAAGGGGACTTCCGGGTTGTTGCAAACCAGGCAAGGCTCGCTCTCCAAGTAATAACCATCCAGTTCGACAAACTGTGCCAAATTCGCGTACAAATTCGCGTTCGGGTGTCTTGATAGTAATTGATTCTGCGCGTGAAGAACAGCCACCGCTTGTTCCATGTACGTATGCATCTTCTTGCCGGTGTGAGGAGTTTTCAATGAGAAGTAACCCAATAAATCGACAAATTGCGCTGCTTTACGACCGTAAACGGGAAGCATTGGCCACAAACGCCACAAGAGATCCAGCAATACTTCTTGATCCGCCGGATTGCAATTTCTGCAAAGAGAATTGGAGTTACAAGTTATGAGAATGCCAAATAAATCAAAATTGTAGCGTGAGGGTGAACAATTTTACTCACTTGTAAATTGCTAGCACCAGAGAATGCGCTTGCCAGCGTACATTCGTGTTATTAGTTTCCAACAGGAAAGTTTGAACAAATTTAGTAAGTAGACCTGGAGAAACTTGTTGTTGTATTTGTTCGACTAGCGTCACGCATTGAGCCTCTTCAAATTTGGCTTCTGTGTCTGAATCTTCAGACTTTTCACGATCACGTCGCTCTTTAGTATTCGCAACAGTTTTAGATTCCTAAATACCACGAAGTAAGATGTTAGATTCGTAATTAAAGCTTGTAGAATGAATAAAGAGAACTTGCCTTTGCTTTAGTATCCCTGGGTTTGGTGGTGGAGCATATAGCACACTGGAGTAGCTGCAGTACAGTAGCGCTCACCCCTTCATCGAGCAAAGTCGAGATCGTGAGCAGATAAGAAAGCACCGTATTCTGCTTCAAACAGAAACGTTGCCAGTTTCCGGTTCGACTTGTGGCGATCTCTACGCAGCATTTCAGGTGTTCTATCAGTTCGACCAACGAATCGTAGGGCAAAGTGATCGAATGAGGTCGAGCTTGAAGGGGATCGTATCCTCCGGTGTTGCAGCACTGTTGAACCGACTGGAAAAGCAAAACGAAACAAAGCATGATTTTGTAGTGTTCGTTAGAATCAAGAGGAATATCTTTTTACCTGGACGTGAGATACCAGGGCGTGGAGGTCTCTGAGTTGTCGATACTTGTCCTTGTTGCCGCAAATGAAGAGCAGCAACTTCCGTACTTGTCGTCTTACAAACGGAGTCTGATAAGACATCATGTACTCGCAGAGGTTGAAGTACCAGGCCTGCTTAATAACGTAAATCAACAACAAATTAAAGAAATACGCATTGAGTTAATAAAAGAACGATAAACGATTACTCGCAGGGAAGTGGCTACAATTTCCTTAGTAATCTACCTGTTCGAAGGCTGGCTGAGCCATGTTGCTCTCTGCGTATTTGTGGACTTGGTACGGAAGACGCAAAGCCATTTCGGTCAATAACTGAGGATATGAGTCAAACACATCACTGGCATGTCCTTTAACGTATTGCCGCAAGAAGAATGGAGACATGTCTGGAGGTACGGTGGTGAGATGATCTTTCAGTAATTGACCCCCAATTACTGTTCCGGATTCCTCAGTCGAAGTTCTACAAAGGGAAAAATTAACTTATAGCGTTCAAACCACTGTGAAATCCCAACTTTTCGTTGATAACTTACGATTTCCAATATTCAAGCAACGATTTCAACAGTGTCAAACAGTAATCGATGACTCCAGCTTTGCTCAGAATAGCTGCAGACGTCTGTGACACAAAGTTTGGATTGTCAGTTTGCGCTTTGCTGTTGTACTTGGATCGTGACATCAGAACACCTGAGGAAAAAGTGACCCAAGTTAGAATCATGCCGACGGTAAAAAGGTGGAACTGCACCAATGGAAAAAATATCTCTTTACTAACTCAGTAGTCGCATAATGACCAGATGAACTTCTCGCTTGTTGCTTCGTTGACAAATATTTGTTGTATCTGGTTTATCCATTTCTAGTTCTTTGACAAGTGCCTTTAGCAAACTCTCGATGCAATTCTTGTCCCTTTCGTCCTGACCATCCAGGTCCGAGGTCAGCATCAGTACCACCTAAAAAAAATCAATAAAGTAGAAAAACGCCTCGACACTCTGACCGCGAAGATTTTCAGCCACATACCTGCATGAATGGAATAGCAAGTACACCAGACACGTTGGTAAGATTGGGTATAAATTGGACGAGCTTGTCCAACAGCAACAGTCTGATTGAGTGAAGTTTTGTCGTATTTTCACCGACCACTTCGTTCTCTTGTTCTGCACCGTGCTCCTGTTCAGCTCCTTCTTCTTGCTCAGCAGCCTGAAAAAATGTAGCATAGAATTCTCAGTATCGTTCTGAACAAGTCAATTTGTGATAAATTTGGTCGTCTGTTGATATTACTTACAGCAAATGTGGTGGGAGCACCGAGAGAACTAGTTTCGGATCGTGGGGGCTGCCCGATACCGATATTTGGCATATTGTCTGGTGCATTTTCCCCATAAGCTGAACTTCGTCCAGAAACATTGTGCTCCCCGATAATGCTGTCAACACCGCTACCGCCGCTCTCGCTTCCTCCACTTTCACTGCCTTTGCTACCGCCGCTACCTCCCTGTGGTGAAATAAATCGCTAATGTTAGTTCATCCAATACACCAAAAACAACACAGACACCGAACCCCTCAATGTCTATTATAGGCACCAAGTAATCACCTGTTCAGCTGGGGATGTTCTCAAGGTGCTACCATCTGTGGCAGCAGTAGAACCTTCGTCATCCGATCCCCCAGCTGAGGCTGTGGTATCGGAGTAATGACCCCCTTCCGGTCCCTGACAAGATCATAATCATAATTAATTTTCATATTTTTCAAGGTCATTTGATCCACTCGGCAAGGTGATCGAACAGTTAGTCTACCTGTGCAGATCCTTGCTCTTGAGCGAGGCCTTCGGCAACTAAAGCCTGCAGGCTTTGTAATCCTGGTTGCAGATTGGCTTGTAGACTAAGAGCGATGGCTAGTTCTACCATAGTTTCGTCATCGGCATCCGGAGGGATGTCCAATACAGGTGGAAATCCGCCTGGACCAAGAAGTGCCTCCAATGCGTTTGCAGCTTGACCGGAAGCACCTCCCTGTATTTGATTTCCTTCAGCACCTAGAAGTCCCATAGGCTCAACAGCCTCGACTTCGAACTGTTGATCGTTTTCGCCAGACTCCTGAGAAGGCTGGGAAGAAACTGGGCCTGGTTTTCCCTCATTTTCAACTTGCACTCCTGGAAATGGATCGCGAAATTTGATATATCGAAGCATTTACGATGTTGAATCTGAACTAAACTGTTAAATATACCTGGAGTACCGCAATGTGGTGGACTTGGTATGTAAACTCGTCTCCTTTTGTATCTAGGACGTAGTACCCTGATTATAGCCTGTTTAGCGCTGAAGCTGACCACGGTGTCAGAGTTCAATAGAAGTTGAAGGTACAGTTTAGCGGCCAAAGGTGTATTGGCTTCGACATCGCATATTGTGAACGAATGTATTATCTCTACAATCGCATGGACAGTGGCTTCGGTGTGTGTCAATCCAGGGACGACGACAGGCGCGAGCGCCATATTTTTTGGGAAAGCCATATGCAGAGACCAGAGAACGTCCATAATCTGGACAACTATGTGTTGATTGCCGTCAGCAGTTCCGCGAGCAGGTAAAGTGAGGCGATCTTGTTCCAAGACGACTACTAAATAAGATGATGATATCGAAAAATGAAGCTTGTTAGTAATCAAATTTCAAACTCTTAGAAGAACTTACAGCTTGCTTCGTCGAAAGGTTTTGCCGTATGATGATCGGCAAACTTAGCAAGATTATAAGGACGCGCAACCGCGATACTTCTGACGATGAGAACCAGTCTGTAAAAGTTCTCAGCATCTATGTCTCTCGGATCGTTGATCTCCCGCATAATTTTCAATAGTTCAAGCACGTGCGATAACAGAGCTTGATCCTGAAAATACACGTATAGTATGATAAACAAGAAGATATGAACCACACAAGTTTCCAACGAAATAATAACGTACCTTGTACGAGTGGTACGCCGATTTTGCATTGTGTAACGCAGCAAGTAATGCAACAGTGTGCATTTGAACCGGAGCCGGAGTGGGCAGAGTTAGAAGATTGGTTGCCACTTCGATGGCGGTAGTTCTTAGAGTTGATATGGTCTGGTCATTGGACATGAGGATAAACGAAGATTCCAAGACTTCGAGAATACTTGAAACCATTCTGTAATCAAAAGTTTCTTTTTACTATATCGCGTTGCGCAGTGTTAGAATATAAATATTGGATATTTGCAAGACATGTATAGAGAGAAAGAGAGTGAGAATTTGTGGCTGTGTATCAAAATACTACTTCTTACCTCTCGATATTGACAGAATCATCCTTTGGTGGTCTGATGCAATATAATGATATAAATAAAAGTTAAATTACGCCAGACGACAAGCTTGTTGTTACGCAGCTAAGCAGCAGAATATCAAGTACATAAATGTGTAGCTAATATTCTTTGAGACACCCGAGTCAGTATCATTGTGAGAAAAATGCAGATTCGAATATTCACAATATCCTCCCAATATAATGAATATCAAGTGATTAGGTAATCTTAAAATGTGACGTGATAGCGAGAGCCGAAGATAGTTCAAAAATAGCAGAACAAGGAATATGTTGAACACCAATTAATTGTGCGGTGGATATTTTCAAATCAACAAACTTACTTATCTAGCGATGTCAGCGGCGCAGGTGATACGACAGGATTTTCAGTTTCGTTGTTAGCCGAAGCACCAGCAGCAGCCGTAGCAGGTGCAGATTGTCCTGAAGGTATTTCCTCAGGTTCCTCAGGCCAGCCGAATGCGTCTTTTGTCTTGCCGTAACTATTAGGAAACGATAAATAAATCAGTGTCAAAATTATCCAACAGCTCTGTAAATGTAAAGAATGGGAAAAAGAACCAACATTTTAATGGAATCGACCATTATAACGCCATCAGGGTCTTGGGAAGGTCCAAATGTAATGGTCAGTTTTTTGTCTGCTTGCAAACTTTCCTCTCTAGCAAGCGGGATATCGAACCATCGGCTACGGCTCAGAGTCGTTCTTACGCTCCTTCCGAATATCTGTTGAATAATTAGTGAATCTGTTAAATGATCCGAACGGTAGACAACGAGTGATCGAGAAATGAGATGGAAAGACTACCTCGACGTATAACGGAGCCCTTTGAACATCCTGGTTCCCGAGTAGAACCCTAATACCGGTCATAACGAGGGTAGTATCGCTGTTGGTACATTCGACGTTGAAGCCCATAGCCTTGGTTGAAACAACGTACATTCCAGTTGTGTTCAATCTATGTTTTATTTGAGCGACATTGTATATTTGGAGCAGATCATTCCCTCCGAATTCGACGTCGTTCATTGCTTGGCAGTGTTCGAAAAAGTCGATGGGGAAAGACACCGACGTCGACGGCTTCCCTGCTTTAGTTGATTTCTTTTTCCTGCTCGGTTTTAGAGAAGTCATTGTACTGATTGGCTGGACGCTGGACGACATCCAGAATCCTGTCTGTTCCATCGCGGCCATGTAAATCCTGAGGCTGCCATCCTCGCAGAGCAGGATCAAAGTAGTTCTGTGTTCTGCGTTTGAACTCGGATGTCTTATGGCGACCATGTCCATGATCTTCGCCTTGGCTGGTATGACTTTGATTTCTTGAATCATCACAGAGTCCGGTTTTATCATCAGAATAACTGGATTATTGCTAGTTTGTAAAACTGAACAAACGATTCCAGGATGATTGGCGACCTCGCTCCACTGATACAATGGCTGTGGTTGATTGTTGTTCGACTTATTGCCGTTTGATTTGTTGTTGGCTAGATTGATCATGAAAACGACGGTGATATCAGAGTCCATGTACTTCAACGGAGCTATGAAGCTCTTTCCGGACGAGTAGCTGAAGAACAGGAGCTGCAGGGCGTGGGAATAATATATGGAAACGCCTCCGCCCCCGACTTGGCCATTGACGTCTTTGATCTCGGAATGATAAACTTCGAGCGTGTTCGTCACATAGAACGGTCCATGTTTTGCAGAGCTTTCTTCGTCCATAGCTTGGCTATAAATGTACCCAGCAGAGGACATCAGCAGCAGGTGAAACAGGTTGTTCTCCGTGTGTATGAAAGTGCAGTCTCTTATTTTCCCAGTAGGTACAAGGAAGTAGTACTGCGGGCTCAGAGCATCTTTACCAAGATCATAAATCTTGACAAAATCTGCCGTTACCAGGGCTAACTTGGTCTGTGAACCAGGAAGCCATATAGCTCTGATGATGAAGTTTCCAGTCTCGAGTTGCGGATGCAGGACTAAATGATCCGATACAGTTCCGGAACTGTTGAACGTCAGGACGTGGCAATCTTTAAGACCGCAAACAGCTAGGAAATCCTCGTTCCATTGATTACCAGTTACCGATAGCACGGTAAAAGGTATGGGCGCGGAAGCCAGTCTAGTCAATGTCAGTTTCCTTTTAGACGAATCCGCTTGTTTCAATAGCGCACTAAGTTGGAGTACAGTGATTTTTCCTTTCTCGTGAGATACGGCTATAAAAAAGAGGAACTTGTTTATACGATATTCAAATTAACGAATAGCGAAAGGAGCATTCAAATATCTAAATGAATACCTAAATGCTGTCTCTTTCCGTGCGGAGATGACAAACAGCACATCGCTACTCGTCGAATCAGATGTGCTGATAATAATTGTCTTATAGTCTGCCCTTGTTCCCCGCCATAATTCATTCTAACATTCTCAAAAGCTCCTTCTTGGGATCCTAATGTCGGAAGCTGATGCACATGAAAGTAAAAAATAGTCGTTGATCATACGGTGTTAAATTATACTGTGTCAGATCTAGCGCAGATATACGTACCATCAGCTGGTCTGTGTGTTCAAACTTCTTATCCAGAGTGTGTAGTTGTCTGAGAGCCAGTTGCGCTCTGGCGTGGCATCCGACTGGAGAATTTTTCTGACAAGAGGCATCTACTGCCGGTACAAGGCTCCGCGTTAGTTCTACTAACGAAGAAACCAGTCCACTGTTGGATAGTTGGGAGAGAACCCAGTCCTTTGTGCCTTCTGCGTGATGAAATACAACAAAATTAGTTTACTGATTGTGATCAATCGAATGAAGTTTTGAATTAGACATAGTTTCTCACCAAGTTGTTTAGCGAGGGCGATTAGCTTTTGCTTGTCTCTTTCGCTTCGTTCGTATCTATCGTGAGGATGATCAGAACTGGAAGCACGACGTCTCAAGCTGCTCGTCAGGAGCATATTGGAGTCACTAGGAGCTCCTGTGCTGTTGTACGTCGCAGTACCGGTTACTTGATGTTCGGAAGTTTGAGGACTCCGTTTGGTGAGAGCCTGGCAAGAGCCGTCACCCTTGGCGCCACAGTCGCAGAAGAAGTTTCCATACTTGGCATAAGTGACGTCGTGTCCTCTGTGACAGACTCTGGCACAGACTGTACAGACTCCGACGCCATCGACCATGCTGCATGTGTGACAATGGTACCAATGCTGATTCATAAATTCTTTCTGCGTTATGGTAAAAGTGCAGAGTTTATTGCACAAACTATCCTCGTCCAAGTCTTCGGCTGCACTGTCGTCGTCGTCGTGGGCTATCTCGTCGACCCAATCGCTGTCGTTTATGTCGTTTATCGGAGTAGCACCTTCCCAAGGTGGGCTGGTGGCTCGATCTTGACCCTGAGCTAGCTGAGGACAAATCGCTCCGACTATATCTGCGACGTAGTTCAACACGCAGCATCCTGCCTCTACGTAGGGTAAAGGTTTGTCCAAAGTTTGCGGGTCTTTGTTGGTCAGTTGTTGTTTGCAGAGTTCGATCCACTCCGTAGCAGCATAGAACAGTTGGACGTGTCCTTTGTGAGATCCAGCATCAGCCAGTGTTGACATAACTCGCATTAGCTCTGGGAATCCAACTCCTTCCATGGCTGGCGATAGGATGTGATAACCGAGCGGAATCAGAGCTTGAAGAATCGTAACGGGCACATCTTCGCTTACGCTGGTGTTTTCTTTGACGATATAATTGGTCAGAGCCTGGAGAAGCTGGCTGTTTTCATGCATCACATTTTGATCGGTAGTGGGACTAGAGGTTTGAGTATTATTCGTAGGCGCGACCTGCGCGACGGTCCATTGACTCTGTTCGTTATTAGGCATGTTGTTGGAGTCGTCGGTCTTTTGAACATCCTCTGTATTTCCACCAACTGCAACCAACGCGGTAGCAGTGATTACAGTTGGCGTTTGTACATTGGTGGATGACGGGCTAGGCGAGACACTCGTGGCTCCAAGTATCACGTGACGAAGCCAAGCCTGGAGTTTCTCGCTCTTTACGTTTGCCAGATTTGAGACAGAACTGCAAAGTCGGTCCAGAGAACTGTCGCTCGATTTTTCCGCCGTTTTGAAAAGTTTTATGAAAAAGTGTAGCACGTTCGTGCTGAACTGCTGCGAAGCCTGAGGCGAGGCGACTGACAATAAAACGGAGACCAGGGTGGTGTTTGTGTTCGGAGTAAAGAATATATCCAACGCTTTACACCCTACCGGCTTCTCCAACAGCTGTTCCCAGTACTTGATACACTGTTTCAAAATTTTCTCATCGATCAAGATGTTGATAACGTCTTCCGTGCTGCTGGTATAGTCAATGATCAAATTATACGTGTGGTGAAGGACGAAGAGGTGTTCGCACAGCTGTCTAGCTTCGGTTTCAAAATCACCAACCAGTCTCCCCAGTGTTTGCGAGGCAGCTTCCTGAAGGTACTCCGTACGCGCGTCCATGGTCAGGGATATCAGGATATCCATAGCTCGAGAACGGATCTCAGAGGACTCTGGAGTTTTCATTATGTATTCTTTTATGAAGGCGACCAGAGCGAGGAGTAAATTTTTTAGCGATGGATTTATGGAAAAGGTTCCGTATTCCGAAAGGGATCCGATGTGGTGATTAACCGTGGCCAGAATATAACTTTCAGCCGGTATAATGTCGTTCGCGTAAGTGTTCCATGGCACATCTGGGACACTTATTCCCTTCCATTTGTCCAGCACCGTGCGGACGCTGTTTGGCAATAAGGATACCATGGAGGGTTCTGAGGCCCAACTACCGCCGGCTATACAGATGATTCCATCAATCACCAGATAGTCTGCCAGCGTATATTTGCCAGCTGGTTCAGAAGCCTCGTGCATCTGGTAGAGGAGGCTGGATCTGCACGAAACCAGAATGGCCTCTGTCAACGATAGTATATGTGGCAATATGTCTACCACCATTTTATTGATGTTGGATGTGATTGATTCCGGGGTCTGAGGGCTTTTCGACGCCTCGATATTATCGCTTGGACTTTTGGACACACTTTCATCCATAAGGACTTGCAGCTTTCCAATTACTGCGGCCAGAATACAGAGCGAACTGAGTTTTGGCAAGGCTGAAGGCAGTATCCTGGGCATTATCTTGTCCGTTGAATTTATTTCTGGTTTCAATGCGTTTATGCAACTTTTAGCCAGAGTCACATCGTATTTTAACGAATTAACCGTCGATGATACGGTTTTTAGAAGGTTCTCGGCGTACTGTGTGTACATTCCTTGCTTCACCAAACAATCCTAAAATCGAAATTGAACAATAAACTCTTGAACGTATCACAGAGTGTGTGGAAGTAACGCTTCTCAACGTTTTACGATCTCTCACCTTCATCCACCCGGTGAATGTTTTGTACGCTGCTCTCGGTCCCCAGACTAGAGAATGAAGGAGCATTGGACTTGCTGGAATCTCTTCTCCCAGAGCAAGTTTGTCCATGTAGGGTGTCGAGGGTGGCAGCATCAGGAGGAGCCTGGAACGAACAAAGGATGTATTTTATCATCACGGATAGTAAGTTAATTACTGAAATACGTCGCTGAGTTTGATAAGAGTCCCGACGTACCTCCAGCAGATAGAGAAACAGTACTGGGTTGCACATGATCCTGTGAATGTCATCTTGTCCTTATTTTCGGGAGTTGCTTTTTGATTCATGCTCGTTTGATTGATAACGTTCAGGATATCGATCAGTGCATCGACTAGGAGTGGATATTTCATTTTATCAGGAGTGCCCAGTACGAAGTTACATGCCTGTGAAATAAGATTGTCTTTTAGTCAGAGTTTTTACCAATGGAAATTCGAATTCTTTATAGGCAGTTAATTGATCCCAACCAATCCATCGAGCTTTGGTGTGTCTTGATTGTTGAAATCTGCTGCAGTTAGATTGTAGAAACGTGGCTTCATGGCGAATTCATCTTGAGGGCCGTACTTGCGATAATTATCCTCAATGTCCTTCCACGGAGTGTATATTCTGGACGCTTGTTTATTGCCCTCTTTCGCATCTGAGACTAAACTTGTTGCAGAGAACAAGTTCCATTGAACCTGACAATGTGAACAAACCTCTATACATTCACGTCAAGTCATCTCGATGAAACTATGGTAAATTTTCCATTATAGAAATGTACGAGGTGTTTACTACCACACAGTTGGCACTTTCAATCTGGTGGCCCTGTTATCTCGTTTATGTTTTCACAAACAAAGATTGATGTAGCATCTGACGAGATGGACGTTAATCATGGCGAAGGCTTAGGTAAATCTAGGAAACTCGGTAGTAGAAGGAAAAGGGAACAGAGGAATTTGAGGAGTGATTTAAAAGTAGACCAACATCGCTTGGCACTTGCAAGCCAAAGAAATTCAACCGTCAGATGCATTGTGATTTTTTATCATCTACTCAGGTTCCATGCTCACCTGTTCGAGCAGAGTTGGCGGAGCGTCGTAGAGATGCTTCATCATGTATTCGAGCAAAAGTAATAATCGTGAGAGATGTAATAATTGGGAGTCTTTCATTGCAGTTTTTACCGCCTCGCTGCATCTGACTGCCCCACTCCCGGTCACGAGAAGAACAGATTTCTTCTGCATCAGGTTCAACGAGTGGAACAAAAACAGTACAAGCTGTGCATGCTCGACGTTTAAATCTGCGAAAAATGAATTAGTATCAGATACCAATAATTGAATACACACTCTCAAATCCCAATGTCTCACCTTCGTTCTCAGCCTCGAACGTGGCCGGTGGATTGCAGACATTTTCGACCATGGTCGTTACTAGTCTGTGCCAAATGCTTATGCAGGCAGCTTCCTTTTCGGATTGTGGTTTGAGCAGTAATATCTGACAAAGGAAAGAAATATCAGTCCTGATAATTAGCTTCTACTACCATTACACACAAAGTGTAGCCGGCAAAGTACCTGTGCCAAAACGCTCAAAGTTCTTGGATAAACTTGAAGCGGCCACGACGGCGTAGTGTTATCTGTAGACCATGGGCTAACGCCTAGATGATGAAGCAGAGTATTCTGCAGAGCTTCGCTTAGCGTATTACGAGCCAATAAGTTATGCGTGTAACGACTCAGCGCCTGCGAGAATTCAGAGTACATAGCTCCCAAAGTAGCTCCGTAGAAGACTGAAATGGTGCCTGTAAATTTCGACAAAAGTTAACAGATGGGTCCGATCTTTGACGCAAATCTGATTAGATCCGCAGCGTGTTACGTTACCTGTTTCAGTCCTGGCAGTTTCATGGTCTAGGTCTCTGATGATCGCTGCAAGAATGACCATTTGTTGTTCCACCAAACCATTAACGACGTATTCTCGAATGTAGAGACTCCGGCTGCCGATGAGGTGCTGGTTCATGAATTGGAATATCTGGGTCGCCAGAGATATGTACTAGAATGGAGTTAAAGAGTTTTTCATTAATAACCGCGTTTCATCGGGGTAGAGAAAATCTCGACAAATTCCCAGACACGGAACAACATACTCCGTGGGGCTCCCGGTTGTCCGGTACAATGGCTGTCGTAGTCCGCTCCGTGTTAGTCTCGTTATTAGTCTCCTTGGCGGTGCTGGTGGGCGAGCCATCGGGGGGTGCGAGCGTTTCCTCAAACCAAAGCCCCAGGATAGGTTCGCTGTCCTCCTCTACCGACATAACAGTTTGTTCTACACGGTGAACATACACCAGAGCGTTAGTAAGTGGACAGACAGGACAAAAGTTGAGATTATTAGTTGACAATGACGATTAAAAAAAAAACTTGAAGATGAAATGAGTGGCTTTGAACGTGAACGATGAAAATATGAAATTTGAAAGAATTATTAGGGAATGGGGAGTCCCGGAGTTTCACGCGCCTCTGACCTTCTGGGTTACATACAGAAGAATAAGCTTGCATATATTACCTTCGTCGGTAGAACTTTCGTCTGAACAACTCAAAAGATCTTCGTAATAAGTTGTAGAATCAGACTGACTCAGGGTATCTCCTTCGAAAGGATGTTTTTGAACTCTTTTCAAGGTGCATGCCTGACAAAAAAATTTTATAACGTCAATCATTCACATTATTTTCAGAAATTAGGATCATTCGATAGTCGGCATAAGTAAATCAAGGAAATTTGCGAACGTATCTCACCTTTCTATAGCTGATGGTGGCCAAGTAAAAGAGCAGATGATTAAGTGGCGCAGCTTGCAGGAAGGTAACGGCTCTCTGCAAAGCAGTAGCCGTGGCGAGGATATCGAGTGGGGCAGGTTCAGGAGTCTGAGGTCGATCGGGTCCCGCTTCTACGGACACGTCTTCGAGCAGCGCACTCATCAGTGTCAGAGCATGAGAGGCGAGCGCAACGGAAAGAACTCCGAATCCCTGTTGTCTGTGTCGAGAGAATAAATGGAGGAAAAATGAAGTATTGACCTCCTGCGTTTTTTATCCATCGCGAACTTACACTTTCATCAGATTTATTCGACCAGTTCCGTCCCTCGATTTGCTCGGGGATTTTCCTTTCTCCTCCTTCCCTTTATCAGCCGCGCTGAAACTGCTGACGGAAAGCTGGGCTTGGAGGCCAGCTACCAGGAGCCAGACCCCGATCAGAAGGTGGTTTTGCAGTATCTGTGAAGGAGGTATAATAATTAATCACACAATTCGATAGTCGTAAAATTGCGATCGTCTTACGTGTCCACCGGCTCGTGTGCTGTGTCTTATCACATTGGACACGATTCCAAATATCTCAAGGCTCTTTTCGACCACTGTGATCGCCAGTGAATCGTACTCTTCCTCCGTTCCTTTCCCGCTGTTATTTCCCTGCTGATTCGACGAAGCATTTGTGCTGCATTTGGGCGATACGGCGTTAGTTATTCCCACGATGCTTGAGGCAGTTGCGTTGGCGATTGAGCAATAGAGACAAGACATCGTGAGCAGGGATAATTTTTCAAGTTTTTCTGGAGTCAGAGGTTCGAGGACAGGCAGTGCAACCACACTGTGTACTACATTGATGTCGTTTACAACCGCGTGTAAACTGTGCCGAATGGTATGAGCCTCGGAATGGTTTGACGGAAGGCTGAACCCCTTCTTACTCAGGTAGGCCTGATACTTCTTGGTGTATCTGGACAAGTAAGGAAGATTTGTGCACATATCGAGCAGCGTATCCCCCGCTCCCATACTCTGAAGAGTGCTGATGTTGTTGGATACGAAGAGCATCTGAAAACGAAATCGTGTTAACTCAGATTCCAAAGACTCTCGACCGAGGTTTCTCTACCTTAGCATCTGCGTTAACGTCGTTGTTTGATTCAGAGCTTATTTTGTTAGCAGCGTCGCTCGTTCCCTCGTTCGAATTGTGCACGGAAGGTAAAAAGTCCTGCAGCGGTGTAGTGAGCTGTTCCAATATGCTGCTTGACAAGTCGCTGCGAGCTCGTTTAGACTCTTTAATCGGTTGAGGAGAAGTTTCCTTCTCCCCGCTGGGAGAAGAGGTCTTAATGTGCGAGGGAAGCTTGGCGTTCTTCATGACCGCGATCAGCGTTATCTCCTCAGTCTTTGTGAGCAGTGACTGTCCCACGCAAAGCGCGCGTATAGGCAGAAGCAGTTGCTTGGTGACAAGGACGTTCGGCGCGCCATCTCCGAGCTGCGATTGAGGCAGTCTCCCGATGAGATACGTGAGCAGTATTTTGCAAGCTTGACCGACGGTCGGAATTTGATTCTTGGATACTGATTACGAAAGAGAAATAAAAATTGTTGAAAAAAGATCGCAGTTTTTTTGTTTTGTTTCATAGTCGATGGCAAGTTGACTTAGTGTCATTAGTACGACGACCCTAGAGAAGGTGGCAGCTATTAATACTATGACACTTTGCCTCACCGAAAGATGCGTAATTGGGTACAGATATATGACGATATATTTCGATGGATTTATATTGTGCTGGCTCACGGAAAAAAGTAACTCACATGTACCAGCGCTTCCGGCGATGTAGTCCGCTGCAAGAGCCGCGAAGGACGTGTAGAAAGCTTCGTATTGTTCATCGTGGGATGAGAATTCAGCATCGCTAATGTGAAAATAATTCGTAAGAGGAAAATATCGTTATCAATCGATAAGAGGAGGAAAAAAATATACGCTCAATAGGGCCAAGTATCCATTTCTGTTCTGTCACTTGACGCCCGTGAGATTTTTTAACAGCAATTTATTTGCATTTAAGGGGTTTATTTAGAACGCGTGAAACCACTTGCCTCTTTATTATAGCTTTGACAAGCTCGATTGTCTCGTTTTTATTGAATGATCCGTAAGATGCGGCTAATATTGGTTTTATTATTGAGGCCCACTCAACCATACCACCACTCTTCGCTGCCATTTTGGAAACTGTGAAAACGTAGAAAAACGTATGTCGTATACGACACAATTCGCCAGGGAGACGGCAGAGTAAACCGCGAGCATGGAGTAGAAGGAGACATACATATGTTCAAAGGAAAGTGTGTCTCACGGTATAGGGGGCGCTGCGAACAGTCGAGAACCGCAGTCTGACGTGGCGCGCGCATCAGATACCGCGTAGCTCTAGTGTGTGACTTGTGAGCACATTCAAATTTCAAGTCGTTAGTCTGGGAATAATTTTGTAATAAGAATGGGTAAGACGTGCGGGATTTCGAGTCGCACCACGGGGAGTAAGAGTGCGATCATAGAGCTAATAAAAACGAAAAGTAAAAAACAAAACTCTTTTCAAAGTGCCGAAGGTAAGTTAATAGGTTAGGTTCGGGGCATAGTATTCGAACACAATTGTGATGCAACTAATTCTGATTGTTTCTGTTTCAACAAGGATATTGTAGCCTTCGGGAAATGGAGGCAGGTCGCAGCCCCTAATAATTTTCAATTATCAGACAAAACTCCACCAGAATCGGACGAAAATGCTATTGAAGCTGAAATGGACAATATCGTAAAGTGGGATTTCGATACATTGAGTGAATCATAACGCATCACATAACTCCCGAGCGACGAACGGGCTGCAGCTTCTAACGGAAGAAGCAGATTCATACAGTTCACGTCGGTTCAAGATAAAGATTCACAGAGAGGACTTCGAATATATCGGATATTTCTAGTATGAAAATGAAAATCTTACTGGGTAGTCGGCCGGGCCAATCTGCAGAGTGTACATCCCCCAAAGAGTGAAAGTGATCTGGTAGAATTGTTGGACACGGTCGAGAAGCTGAAAGTTTGTAGGACTGCGATCACTGAAAAAAAGTGAAGTGAATTTCGGGGGAGCCTAAATCCGATGCCCTTCTTTCAGGGGGATAGTGAAATGTGCCGTAGCCCAAATCCGATGCCCTTCTTTCAGGGGGGTAGTGAAATGTGCCGTAGCCCAAATCCGATGCCCTTCTTCCAGGGGGATAGTGAAATGTGCCGTAGCCCAAATCCGATGCCCTTCTTCCAGGGGGATAGTGAAATGTGCCGTAGCCCAAATCCGATGCCCTTCTTTCAGGGGGGTAGTGAAATGTGCCGTAGCCCAAATCCGATGCCCTTCTTCCAGGGGGATAGTGAAATGTGCAGTAGCCCAAATCCGATCCTCTTTTTCCATCGGCACAGTGAATTTCGATGGAGCCCAAAATCCGATCCTCTTCCCCCAGATCCTCAGAGCTGGACGGCATACTTTTACAAATTATTTTACAATATATCAATATAACTATACAAGATTCAAAACTATAATCTATAATATTTGTAGCACTACAATGTACTCAGCTGCCATTTCTTTCAATAAACTGCCTAGGGACCTCAAAACCTTGAATCCACTAAATGTCAGACGTAGTAACAAATTGAAACAGTGGCTGGTGCGCAATTTACCAGCAAACTGACTACGTGCCACCCCTGGAACCCCCCCCTATAGTTTTTAATACCTTGACATGTTTTCCTTATTTTTTATTCTTCATTTTCTATTTTTTATTATATTATTCTACCTTTCGTCATTACTAAGTTTAGTTTTCTATTCCTTTCAATTTTCGTCTCCTGCATATGTAGTGTTAGTTGTAAGTAGGAAATAAGTTCTGTAGTTTCGGGCCCGCACACAGATGCTTAATCATCTCGGCGGGTAGGCCCTTATGGCAAGTGTTGTTCTTCTTTTAGTGTATACTTGTTGTAAGCACCTATGTATGTCTCACACCTGAAATAAATATCTATCTATCTATCTATCTATAATGTGTGTGCACTACAAACTACAATACAAATCAAGTTGTTGGTCCTGTTTGTAGATGAGAAATCAAGTCATATTAGTCAGTGATTATGCGACTACATTCTGCTTGCCGGAGTTTCAAGTCAGTAAATAATAACAAAAAAAAATGAAAATAAAAAAAAACCCAGACTCCTGCGCAAGCAGTCTGAACCCACATAAGCTACTGGAGCACACTGGAAGTGTATATATTTTTATGATATTACTATAATAAATTTTTCTACCACACATGCATTAAAAACTCGTGTTTTTTGCCCTCCTTTAAAAACTCTCGTAACCATCGTAACGATGAAATAAACTAAGAAACTGCTGTCCCCAGTGGAGAACACCATTCTCGTGGTTCTAACCTCACTTTCTCTCGTTTTTAATGCATATACGTGGTAGAAAATGACATATGTGTCATGGGAAGGAAGCAGGCGTTTTGTCTCGCGCATTTTGCAGAACGCGTCTTCACTCTCGGGCGCCAACTAAGTATCAGTTCATTCTTAGGTATATTGCTTGTGACCCAATGCAAACTCCTCTTATCTTTGATACCAATCGAAAACAGCATTTGTTTTTCGGCCCTAGTTATTTTTACTGTTTATAATAGTACATGAAATCCTTAGCTGAACGTAGTTACATGGTCAGAGTAATATTGAAATAATGAAATATTCTTTTTAGTACACGTGCAGTTTGAAAAATTCCCCATTGCTCGTCATAAATGATATTCAAATTTTGCCGCTCGCCGGAACTCTACGGTTTTCGGCTGTTCACAGCGCCCCCTATAACGTGGACTATTAGGTCCACTTTTAGACGCCTTGAAGTTGCGTCCACAATGGGGCAAAATCGACGGGCGTTCGACGCGTACGTGCTGACGTCACCCAGCAAAATCTTGTCATCGACGTCCGTGCAGCTACGAACGTCCGTCTACTCGAGTCCCATTGTGGACTCACCATGAGGTGAGATGAAAGTCACGTGACCTCGATATGATTTACACTTGGAATTTTCAAACGCTATTTTCTCAGCCAAAACACATTCGATTGATGTGAAATTGATATCAGTGACGTAGAAAAACTTAATGAAGGGCCTAAGAGTCTTGGATTCCGAGTTGCACCACGGAGAGTAAAAGTGCGATTAGAGCCAACACAGAACGAAAAGTAAAAAAACAGAACTTTTTTCGAAGCGCCGAAGCTAAGTTTACGGGTTAAGTTCGGGGCATAGTATTCGAATACAATTGTGATGCAACTAATTCTGATTGTTGCTCTTTCAACAAGGATATTGTAACCTTCGGGGAATGGAAGCAGGTCGCAGCCCCTAATAATTTTCAATTATCAGACAAAACGCCACCAGAATCGGACGAAAACGCTGTTGAAGCTGAAATGGACAATATCGCCTAAGGTATGATTTCGATAGATCTGGTAGAACTTTTGGAGACGGTCGCAAAGCTGAAAGTTTGTGGAACTGTGATCACTGAAAAAAAGTGAAGTGAAATGTGCCCTAGCCCAAATCCGATGCCCTTCTCCCAGGGGCACAGTGAATTTCGGTGAAGCCCAAATCCGGTCCTCTACTCCCAGGGGCACAGTGAATTTCGGTGGAGCCCAAATCCGGTCCTCTACTCTCAGCGACACAGTGAATTTCGGTGGAGCCCAAATCCGCTCCTCTACTCTCAGCGGCACAGTGAATTTCGG
>JAFFZH010010469.1:0-14936 GCA_018420115.1 Euura saliciscinereae | reverse complement strand
CGCTCCTCTACTCTCAGCGGCACAGTGAATTTCGGGGGAGCCCAAATGCGCTCCTCTCCTCCCAGCGGCACAGTGAATTTTGGGGGACCCCAAATCCGCTCCTCTTCTCCCAGCGGCACAGTGAATTTCGGGGGAGCCCAAATGCGATCCTTAGATCCTGATGGCAGAATTTTAGGCGATGAAACACAGATGGGATCCTCAGATCCGGACGGCATCATTTTAGGCGATGAAACACAGATGGGATCCTCAGATCTGCATGGCATAGTGAAATGTGGTCGAGGCAAAATGCATTTAACTGGTTCATTTAAATAATTTTTCACTCGGAAACTGAAGGCGACTCAGAAATTTCGCCAAAGACTTTGATTCCAAGAATCGAAAATAACATTTATTTTTCAGCCTCAGTTATTTTCACTCTTTATCAGAGTTCATAAAATCCTTATCTGAACGCAGTTACATGGTCAGAATAATATTGGAGAAATGAAATATTCTTTCTAGTACATCTGCAGTTCGAATTTCACAATGCTCGTCACAAATGATATTCAAATTTTGCCGTTCGTCGGAATCCTACGGTTCTCGGCTGTTCACATCGCCCCCTATATCGTGGGATTTCATGACCAGTTTTTAAATGTGGGCAGATATGTCTCCTTCTCAACGACGTCGCGCCCACGGACTGGCAACTCCCGCACTGTACTGGATAGCGGACTGGTACCCTTCCTGCCGCAAGAGCGTGAAGCAGTTTGATGCCCGGCGAGCGGCCTTGGGGGGAAGGAGGAGCGCGGCGAGCTGGTGCTCATTTACCGCGGGAAGTTCAAACGGGTGCAGGGTAGAAGACTCCGATATCTCAACGAAATCCGACAGATACGATTGAAAAATTAAGATTTTGTGGTAGAGCTGCGTCATAAAGGGATGTATACGTGTCAGTGATGAAAAAAAGAAACAATTACGCTCGTTGAGCAGAATTAATTTTATTTTCGTTCATACAAGATCATATAATCGTTGAATGCAGAGAATCAACGACGCAACATAAATATGTCAGGCTGATTATGTTAATCAAGCAATGATTAGGAAATTCCGTTTCTGCAAAGTTAGCTCGTCATTAAAAATCGAATATAGGTTATGTTGTGATTGAAAATTCGTTAACAAAATAGCAGTTGATTATTTAAAAAAACAACGTTAGTGGCAAATTGAGTGTGAAATCGGTATAACTTAAAACAGAATCACTCAAGGGGAATCTGCCAATTTTAATTATTAATTCGTATTCCTAACCTCAAACTTTTTACAATACGAACAATTGACCATTTTCGCCGTTGTATTGTGGTTGATTTTGGTTCACGAATGATTCTGTACAATCTACGTACCACGCACAGGTACGACAGCGCGTTCAAATATACTTCGCCATATTATGAATTCAAACTGCCCGCGGTAAATGAGCACCAGAAATGGCGCCGTTCAATTGGCTTCACTCGACGGGCGCAGTCCTTGCGTGAATCGACCGCGAGCCTCTCATGGCGCTGATTGTCGAGTATCGGAGACGCCCGCGAATTTTTTGGGTGTGTTTGAACAGACGGATAAGAAAATTGATTCGTTTGATTTAGAGAAAATGTTGGCTAGTTTAGATACGATCAGAACAAAATTGAAAATACCACCTCGCTTCGTTCCGTACATGGAAAAACATAGAATTTATGAACTATTCCATGTGAGTTATGCACCACAGTTTTCAGCTAACGTAGTTATATTGTGATAATATTGCAGCGACATAACTAAAAATAGTGGAATAGAAAAATTTTATGTTGATTTCAATATATTTTGTTGTATTATTGAATAAAGAAAAAGGCAAAACTACATATTGAATGTTAAAGTGGTATAAATTTGTGTCATATCGACATAAAGATAACACGAATGATATGGTAGACCAACTCGGACACTTTAAAAAACTTAAATTTTTTAATTTTTCTAACAGTGTAACAGATTCTTCGATGCTATACTAGAATAAAGTTGTTAATCTGAATATGTCACCATTGTAATCAATCAACATTAACATTCTGTGCTTGACAGGTAATTTCCGAGTCATTTAGGCCTTCGGCCTGCTGATCAGCAAAATGCCTCCTTTTAATTTCTATGATCGATTAGCCTATCGGATAAAGTAGATAAAATATTAGGAAAGCCAAAAGGCTAGAATATTTCCATATGTTATTTAATATCATCTCACATTTTTAAAATATATTTATAATTTTGTGTGCAAAGGCGGTTCGCCAGTGAAACCCATTAAATAAATGAATAGATAAGGGAATTAAGTACAATCTATTACAGGAACTGGGAACTGAGCTGGTAATAAAAAAACCGAAGGATCATATCAGCTACTTGAAGCAATGTCTCCAACATGCTGCACTGAATCGTGACACTCCTAGAATAATTATTCTCGCTCCCCCCAATTTTGGTATCGATATTATTTACATATTTTCATAAGATAGTATCGATAGAATCTCAAATAACAGCAGGTATATTCTGCTTCCTGTTTTCGCAAAACCGCTATCGAATCAATCATTACTTCTCTCGCAGCGATCGTGGAGATTGCTTAGATTATATACTGTGATAGAAATTAAAAGAAATTCTGAAACTGGTGCATGAGACATCCATATCTCCACATAAAAGAATTCCGCACGCGAATACCTTTCCGGAACTCAACGATATTACAGATCTTCATGATCAATGAATGTTTGATCGCATACAGATAAGATGCGTCTCGCTGAGGAGCTGCAACAAGAGTTAGGAGTTCGGCCTGTAACTTTGTCGGATATCCACAAAGCTGAATCTACGGTTCGTCAGCGTAACGGAATGATTTCTGATATTCAAATGATTTTATTCTTTGAATGATCCACGTTCATAGTCTCGTTTCAGTGCATGGATATAAGCTGCGCGGAGGCTGAGGATTTCGCGAAAAATCTAAAGAAAATACTCCGAACTGGCATGCTGAACGATTGTGGTTGGGTTCTCGTAGGTGAGAAGCGACCTTTTTGTACCACCAGTTGATTGATATGAAATGATCCGACAGCTTGTTACGATCAGAAGTTTCTTGAGCAACTATATTTCACATCGATATAATTATACAGCTGGTTCCTAAGTTTTACTGTAAAATTCCATTTCGAGGTGCTTCTGGGTATTCGTCAACTCGAGAATCCAAGTTATTCAATCAATCTTATTCACAGATGTGCCGAGAACGAGAGCAGAAGCCCAAGCTTTTCAGCGCATAGGGATTATCCCCACTCACGTTCTGCAGATTAATCCCTCCCGGTCACTAGGTATACATCGTCGGTTAATCACCCTCCAATCTCATCTCCCATCTACATCGGATAATCTGTTTATCCCCTCGCATCGAAATGAAAGCAACTGTAATTGTCACTGCTTGTGCTCCCACTTGCCCAGACTATAAAGATGGAGGCGACACGGTGACGGATTTCCAGATGAACATGCAGAGCAAAAACTGTAATCGTTCCAGCCACGAGCAACGCGATTACGAAAAGAATCTCCGTGGCCTAAAGATCGTGTACGCACATTCGTTGATCGTCAGTATATTAATCTGCATCGACGATTCTGATGAACAAAGAACATGAAGAAACACGTCAAGTGTTTTTATTTTTCACAGGAGATCGACGTCGGTGATCGAAATATTGAAGAATTAGCCAAAGACTGCGCCATTCTAGCGAGAACCAGAAAACACTGTGGGGCACCATCGATTTTCCGTGTAGCTCTCATAGGTCCTCGAGGATCTGGAAGTCGCACAGTTGCTAGACACCTTTGCCAACGATTCCATCTTGTGCATGGTAAAGTAGTGGCACGTTCTCCCATTCTACGATTGATAGAACAGAGGCAGATGTATTCTTGAGGATTATGATCGATCGATTGAATGATATTTATTGCTGGGCACCTGCCCATTCAATTTTAGTCTTCGAGCACTTGAATTTCGATTTGCAGTGTCATCGACTTTTTACACAAAGTCTTGTCAAGTGTCAACTACATGTAATCGATAAATGAGGTCAGGGAAAAGTCAGGGAATCCGAAAAATGGTCAGGGAAAAGTAGTTAAATTTTATGAATAAAAGATCCCCAGGGATTTTTTTTCTTCCCCGTACGGGAATCTTGATGAATGGAAAAAGTAGGAAAACTTGTCTCCTTAAAAATAATTTTCTTTCACCACTGACTCAGAGGATTGTTCATCACATCCTTGAATGACCACTAATTCGTCCAAATTTGAGTCTGAAAAGAATTTCAATTTGGTCAGGGATTTTTTAGAAATCTTAATAGTGGCCACCATATAATCAACGTGTGATATTCTCGGTGCAGTTGATTTTGAGAAGATATTGCAACAAGCGCGAATGCAAGACTCGTCGTTTGGCAAAACGTTGAGAATGATCGAGCACACCTGGGGCAAGAGACCATCGCCAGAAACGAGGGTGCAAGTGGTCGAAGTACGCTATCGCTGATGCTTCTTCATCGATAGAATAGCATATTGATTCCAGCATTATAACTTTTCAAATTACAGAAATTTATTCTTGGCTACGAGTGTATGAAGCGGGGTTGGGTCTTGACCGGGTATCCTATCACTGAACAAGATTTCCGACTGCTCGACATGTTGGCTACACCACCGAACCGGTAGATTATTGAATAAAAGATGCTATTCCACATATATTTAGACTAATATTGGTAATTATTGGTTGACTTTATCAGCGTCATATTTTTGGAAGTGGACTCTTTCACCTGCAAGCAGAGGCTGCTAGGCCGTCGTGTAAATATGTATACGGGAAGCAGACACGATCTTACCTCGGAAGAAATTTCCGACAAAAGAATTCAAGAGCTGGCCCCACATCCGGACGACTATCGCAGCAACGTGGATAGAGAGGTGCGTCTATTTACAACATCCGAATTGAACTAAGCCAATAGCTGACTATACGCTGGAAAAAAAATTCACTAATGTCTTCTGAACAGTCAAACGAGGGACAATACCGAAAAATCGACTATTATTAGGCTTATAGTTGGTCAAATCCCACATGGACATGAAAAATATGTTATTATGGCCATTTTTAGTACATATCATTCATATTAATTGTATATCTGACAAACATATCCATTCATAGACACGTAAATAGCACATAATTTGATATATTCTTTTTTACTCTGAACATACGTCTAATGATAGTCGATAAGTGTGCTACCTGGGACGCTCATATCCTTTCATTCGTTAATTACATTTTTTTAAAAAGATCAAAACGTACGAAGAGAACGTCGTGGCTATGATGAATTACGCCGGACGCTCAGCAACGGTCATTAACGGGTCAGGATCGCAGTCATCCGTTCAAGAACTGGCGGAGGCTTGCCTAATAAGGCCAGCACCTCCTGCCCCGGCCAGGGTACCAGCTCCGGCGCGGATCATAAAGGCGGAGGACATTGAATTCGACCCTGACGATGAAATTGATCCTCGAATCTTCGACAGCGTACGATTACCAGAGGCGAAAATTTCTTTTGTCTGATCAAACCGCTGACAATCAGTTTTAGAAAAATTGTACTAATTTTCGTATGAAATTGTGTAATCGTGAAAATAATTTCTAATTTCTTTTACTGAATCTACTAATTAAAAACATTGATAAAAAATGTTCATCGCTTCGTAAAGTTTCATCACAAAATAATTTTTTCGTGCTATTTATTACCGAAAGCGGATGCGAGGCTGGCGTACACATTTCCGACGGGTGAGATCGAGCGTTCTCTTCGGTTTGTTGTTCCCCTGACACGCCAAGCATCCAGACCTCGCGACGTCACTTTCGCGTGATGACGAGGACAACGAGGGTGGCAAACGTCACACGAGAACAGCGAGGTCACCGAGTCTCGTCGATCGTTGACGGGGGCTGCGAATAGAACGGCGATAGCCAAGGGTGAGACACCCCTTGGCGCTGACGTAACGAATACGTCAGGGATTCCGGTGGCGCCTGCCACGCGGCAATCATCCACGCGTAGGAGTCACCGCGGTCTTCCATTCTGTGACGTTATTGTTACGTCAGCCGTGTTTGAAAACTTCTTTTCACCGTCTGTGCAGGGAGTTGAGCAAAATACGGATAATTTTGTCTCCATAATCGATATAATTTACGATGCAATTTGGAATTTTGGAAAAAAATTATGATGAGCTCTGATCCTTTTTATTTGCCAAAGACGTTACAAATTATTTCCAATTTATTATTAGTTGAAAAAAAAGGATTTTAGTTTATTTTTAAAATCGATTTAGATCGGTCAACGGGGGTGAGATATTTCGAGGTGCCCGACCAGCGGCATGTCATCCTGTTACAGAAGGCCACCCGTTGCTCGGAAAAATTAATCGCAAGGTAATGACGCACGTTACCCGGAGGGCACGAGCCCCAGGACGGTATAATTCCGAGGAGCCTCTGCGCCCAATTCGTCCTCGCATACCTGTCGTGCCTCATGAAATCTTGGTGCGGAAATATGCTTCGCGTTTGAGGCAATTAACGGGGTTAGCAAAAGCGTGGCGTGCACTGATTTCCCTTCGACGAACCCGCCCGTAAACTAAAGCCCGTTTGTCTGGTGTTGGATTCACGATTTGTAATCGCTTCGATCCTTCCAATATTCAAGTTTTGTTAATCTTCAATTCTAGATCTTCGAATTCATGATTCGAAGCTATAAACAATACATAAAATTGAAATTATTGGCAATATGAACCCATAGAGTTGAGAAACGGCAGGCAAGACAGCCGATAAAATGATTCGAGGATGGCAATAATTATACACAGCAAAAAGTACGAGGAAAGAATTTTCTTCCCCACTTCCAGGATGCAGGTGGATCGATCTAGCCTCGCCCCAACCAGTCCAAACCGTAACCTGCGCCAGAACCCGCCATGCAATCCTGGTCCGGAAATATGCCCCTTGTTTGAAGCACTTGGTGCAGGTGTCATTCGAGCCTCTATGGTTATTGAATCACCTGAATCAGGCACCCAGTGACATGGCTATAATCTCCACTTCGATAAGTAGCATTTAGATCCTTTCATGCGAATGTTTATTCATGTTTGCATTAGATGCGGCACATTTCACTGAGGAATGATAAACGTTAGTGCGATTGGAATCAGAAAAGAGGGCACCATAGGTGGATGATGAATTATGCTTCGAGATTAGAAGTTGTGTGACCCAGCCACGTGCGGTGGCGGATGCTTGTGCCAGGCGAGCAGGATCAGAGGGAATGTAGTCCAACACAACGTGCTCTTCCGGTTTCCGGTGCGGACGAATGTCCACACATTTCCTGACTTGTGGTGGTATGCTAGTCATGGAACCACGTAGAAACAGGAAGTTTCGGTTCAGGGATATAGACGCTCGTGGAGGTGTTTTCAGAGGTTCCGATACGGTTGGGAAAAAAAAATCGGAATAAAGATCGTGCGGTGGGTCAGTATGACCAGTATATTGCGCATACGTATATGGAGTACGTGCGAGACGTACCCGTCATGAAACGGTATTTTACCGTTGTCCCACGTCTTTCAAGATATTTGTATACGATTCACGAGAAGCAACACGTGAAAATACTTCGGAGACCTGTCAGGATCTTAGAATCTTCAGAAACTAGAAGGTATTCTACATCCTGGAAACCTGATTTTGTGTTCATTTAATGTCATAACTTTGAAAATTATGTCAGAAATTTGTCAGTATCCCGCAATAATAATTACACTATCACATAATCGACAGACTTATCCTTGAGAATTTATTAGCAAGAGATCGCAATTGATTTCGGACAGCAAAGGTCGCACCCCTCTTATATTTATCATAGATTATGAGATACAAACTATTTGCTTTTCTATCCAAAACAGCTCCGGATCCTTGCGAGTCCTCCGCGTTCCTTGATTCCTGGTATTTAAGTTCGGTTCGATTTTCACTTTAAGTCTTCTTCCGTCCTCGAACCAGTCCCGCAGGTCTGCCTTGCTCCTGGTTACTTGTCAAGTCCTGATATCCAAACACATTTCTCAACCCTTCGATCGTGACGGCGTTCCCACGCTTCTAGGAGTCTGGCGCCCCTCAAACTCACGTGACACTACCGACCAACCTCTGGGAAGGTCCTTACACCCTGGTCGGGGGAGACGGAATTTGTTTTGGCATTCTTCCGAACGTTACAGTCGGGGTAAGTTAGGAATTCGACCACAAATTGTAACGTTAATTTGTAAGGTTCTAGAATCCGACCAATCAGAAGCGCTCACGAACCGCAGGTCTTCGACGTCACAGTTTTTCTTAGGTCCCTGGTATTTCGGGATGCCTTTCATTTTCTCGTTTCTTTATGCCTATATAAACGCGCGAAGATGCTTCCTCTTGGACCTCATGTACTCAATGTTATCCTTATATCAAAGCGGAACGAGTATCTTTTCAATTTTTCTTACATCCTGTTCTCAAGAGCCGGAATTCCGTTTTGCGTTCTTCCGTCAGACTTTGAACCGTCAGGATAAAAAAGTGTCAAAATAATCACACCGTCCACAGAAGTAATAAAATTTCTACGAGAACTCTGCACCGTTTCTCGAGTCCTGGTATCCAGGCATGTTATTTGACTTCGTGTCCTTCCAGACACATGCACCCTATTTGAAAGGGAAACGCGCTAACGTCTGCTCGACGTCGCCAGGGTGGGTCCTCCGACGGATCCTTCCACCCTGTTCAACCAAGCATGGTTTTCGTCTTGGCATTCTTCACCTACAAGGACGAGAATCCTGGCGCTGTGTTCGGACCGTTCCTCGAATCCTGGTATTCTATTCTCAATTTTGGCTCACATCCTAGCGATGGACGGGTTCTAGGATTTCTCTATCAAAATCTCCGCTGCATATGTGTAGCTTCGTCCTCCGAAGCGGTCCTCAAATCCTGTTATTTTAACGTACAGTTTGTTTTGATGCAACCCCTGACTCGGTCTGTTGCTGGGCAACAGACCCCCAAAGCGATTGAGGAATGCGATCCTTCTGAACCCGGAACGATACAGGGAAAAATAGGTCCTTGAATCCTGGTAAATCGGGGTTCGTATGCGCGGAGAAAATTTTCCTCGGGAAAATATCGCAGCCATTATTGCGTCACTGGGGTGAAAATATCCTTTGACAATGTCATCGACTCCTGGTACCAAAGTCTTTCATTCGTTTTGATGTCCGTTTACCCGTGCAGACTAAAATTACTGACCTATTATACGAGGGGGAAGTAACTCGCTGAAATAACTTGTCAATAATTCGTGAAATAATGAGAAATAAATGAAATAATGAGAAATAAGTGAGGAAATGAATGAAATGAGGAGAAAAAATATCATTTTGTCATCATTGACGAAGAAGCTCTTTCATTTTCTACACTTATTTGATTGACGTATGAAAAAAGGTCGCAAATTACAAACTACCCCAAATTATTTTCAAGATTATCGATACGCGTGTTTGCAGACAATTATAGTTCTCTATAAATAATATTCTCTACAGTCAATCAAAATCCTTGGAATGATTATTTTAGAGAGAAAAAAGCTATAGTTTCAATTAACCTATGAGAATCCTGTTTTCCTGTGGCGATGGAAGTGTCTTATACGCTTTGAAGCACATTCGGTGGGGTTTTGTGGCAATAAAAGAACCAGCCACGTATACCAGTCATGGTGTCCTGGTAGAGAGAATGTTTCGGACGCCCATTTCTTGACGAATGATGGGACGTTGACGATCGGCTCTCTGAAAATGGCATCTGTGTGCATTATTCACCCCCCGAGATGACAGGTCAGAGAAATTATGAGGCCAAGCGTCTTGGGAGAAGCATTGAGGATTTACCAGGAGAAGAATCCAAAGAATTCGGTTCGATTGTAAAACCCATGTATTCCTGGTTGCGAAAAATTTGAAACCGGCAGTTTCTCACTGACGGCTATCCCTGAAATGGCGGAAGAATAACAAACAAAGAAGGAAAACGAAACCACAGCGGTCATGGAGTCCTGGTGCAGTGCATATTTCTAAGGGGTGAATATGTTACCCGCGCGATAGAAAATACTGAAATATCTACACTTTTGCCGAAACTATCAGTGTATGTAGATTTAGATTCTCACAAACCTCGATTCATATAACTATACGTTTTCATATATTTTGGCCAAACCATATGATTTCAGATTTGACGTTAATTTGAAATCGTTAAATGAGATATTTCTGATCGCGGTTTCTCTTTCATTTTCCTGTTTTGCGTTTCATCTTTCTTCTTTGTGAGATGACGAGATCAAGAAACTCGTCGTTGTTGCCCCAGCAGTATTTCGTATTTATGATATTAACCCTCTTTGGGTGCTGAAATGAAACACACGGGAACTATAAGATGTACAGAAGCAACTTCTTCCACCTACCCTTGTCTGTATTGATCCGGTGTCTTTACGGTCACGTACCCTGATACGTCGGAGCAAAAAGCTTCATGGCACGCTTTTGGTCTAGGAAAACATTCAATAGTCATTTGCACTATAATGGCGATGGCGATCGAGTCAACTTACCAAATGTAGTTCAAAATTGTGCAACATAATTACTCCCACGATAATCGATGATCACAGAGAAAATTTCTATGATTACAATAACCAGATTCGTCATTAGATCAATTAGTCATCATGAATATTTTCATCTGTTCTCAACGTCATCAGATTCTTGCTTCCTGATCCGTGCGAAGCATCGAATATCAGGTAGATCTAAAGCCGTAGATAAGATTATTGAATTTCGATGTGTTACTGATAATTCGATAAAGTTATTGAATTTTCGTGATACATGTGATAACATTTTAAAACTTAATTGATCAGATGCTCGATATAGGTTGGCTACAGTGCGACAGTGGAGAAAAAAAATTCAAACTGACTCTGCACGGTACGGTTCGTGATCACAAACCTGCACCCACAGTGTGGTAGATCGCGCGATTTCTAACGACCGCAACATTATCTCAATTTGAGCTTCAAAGCACGAGTTCGCTTTTGTAACAGGAAAGTACGTTGGGTGCGAAAGCGTTCGCCCCACACCCCGCAAGAGACCCTAACAACCCCTAGGGCTGACCGGGGAAGGCTTCTAGCATTAAAGGCGAAGACGTCTGAGTGTGCCGGTGTCTAGGACCGATATCCATCCATTAAAACCTCTGAAACGACCCCGTGGCGCCCCGTCAATCTGCGTGTAGACGAGTTAACTCGGTCTACACGTGAGTTAAGGATTGCTTTGACACGCATCGGTGCTAATGGCAGGGCACTTAGGGCCAGGATTGGGACGAATCAAACGGTAGGACAGCAGGGAAACAGGAATTCAGAGCTGGTCTTGGGTCTAGGCCCCCTTAATCGGCGCCTGCGTCTACCTCGGAACGCCCCTTGAACCAACCCTAGTGCGCCGACGTTCTATTTAACTCGAATTGTATACCTAGGACTTAGGTGTTTGGACACGCCCTCAATCCGTGCATGGAAAGTTTATGTGAAAGGCGCCATTCGAATATTACGTAACGCTGTTTTTTTTTGTCAATTTTTTACTCTCCCTCCCCCCATCGTTACGTAACATTACGAAAAAGGTATTTTGAGATCTTTCATTGACGAAGAAGTTCTCATTTATTTTCGGTACATTTTTTTCAACTCGAAAACCGATGACATTCTATGTTTTTTTTAAATCTGGTTTGTAGTATTGGTTTACTTGTGTTTTACGATGACTTGAAAAAAAAACTACGGTTAATCGCAAAATTATAGTCAATCGCATGTGAATCTCTTCGGATTGTGAAATATCAATTATTTTCTAGTCTCAGCCACATTCTTATTGTGAGAAGATGATAGATATTTTAGTTATTTGATTCCAATCTCACTGAGTTTCTGATGGTGTTGAAAACCGCAACAAGATAAATAATTGCATTGCTGTATTGATTATTCTATTAGTTCTTTCCAAGTACTAAATGATACCTTTTTCATTTATCTGGTTAGAGACGATCAAGTCAGGCGTAAGGTAATTCAAGAACAATTATAGTTTGTGTTTGACGGTTCAACATTTCACAACCATTCGTTGTTCTCTTCATAACCACTTTATATTGAGGGGTAATTAAAAGTATAATTATCAAGATTGGTAACATTAATCAATTATCTTATCACTGGATGAATCTAAACATAGGAGTGAATTTAATGCGTGGATTATCCTGACAATTATATGATCAATTCCATACCTACTTCTGCAAGATTAGTGAAGACATTGGCAACATGACCAAGTGCTTCGAAAATGCTCCATTATTTATTCGAAAATTGTTAATAAAACAGAAAATCTAAAACCTTCACCCAAAAAGGGTTATTATCATATTCACTCCCGAAATCAGCTAATTAATGCTTCAAAATGACTTTAAAAAATCGAAAATCAGAGAAATCATTCATTACACACAATATGGAAAATCAGCTGAGATCATATGAAATCGTGCGAAATCATACGAACTCACGGAATCACGGAATCATTTGTACACCTAAGGTTTGTGTGAATCTCACGATCAGCATGGATATGACTCTTCTTTGTCAGCAAGTGGAAAGGCTCGAGGAAATTTTTTTTAGGTATTCTCCAATGAAATAGTGTAATGTGTTTAATTACTGCTGGGATATAATATCATTTAGTAATATGATTCTCTCGCGAAGTTGTTGAGTGCGTATATAATAACCGCAACCCGAGTGTATGATGTATCGAGTATTTTCCGAGTAAAATGGGAAAATGAGCTTTTAATTAATTCGATATTAACTCGCGTATACACGTAACGAATGCGAATGCCTCGACTCTGGGTAATTCATACACATGTTTAATCCACTCGAGAATAACTGACACGTAATTAATTAATTCCATGGGCGGAGCGCATAATTCACGTGGACGCAAGGTGCATGTTACATACCTACCTGGAACATATCTACCGCAGGTGAAGTGGTTGCGGTTTCGTCGTAGCTTCGAAACCTGTGAACTCGACTCTGGTTCGGTGGAATTCGTTGCTATAATAGTATCACATTTTCGCATTCATATTTATGACGTGAATTTAACCGCATGCGGCCGAGTAATATCTGGTGCGGAAACGTAAATCTAATTACTAGAACTTTTCTTTCTTTTACCTTCTGGTTTTTACTAACATTTTAATTAAGCTGTAAATAATTAAAAGGTTTCTCCTACGGCAACTTCAGGGCACTCGGGCATAATTGAGTTAGGATCATACCTGTACCTACAATCCATTCAATTCTAAGAGCAGATTTACCTCAGTTTCGATTCGACAAAGTCTGAAACGCGAATAATTATATATCGCGTCTCTGATTATTCTAAGTACTTTCGCTTAGATCTCGCTGTGCAAATAACCTACTTTTCACGATCATTCATCAATTTAATATAGGTTTAATTGCGATCAATTTTAATGAGGGATTTGATGATCCAATTCCTTTGCGGGCTTAATTAGATGTGTACAGAGTCTCATCGTATATATTTCAATGGGTTTCTTGTACTTTGATACGATTTTCGGAGTGTATTTATAAAGTCGAATCGAGTTCATTTGTTTTTGACAACTGAAGATGAGTTTTGATTGGAATTGAAATTCGGCGATGATGATAAAAATAACGAAAGTGTGAAACAAAAAAGAAATCGCGGAGGTAAAGTCAAGAGATATCTAGAGAGTGTCATTAAGAATCCGCTTTAATCTTTTAACCGAATGATCCGACTCGAGAAGTGTGTATAAATTCTATAAAATGAATCCTCAGGCTGTATACCTGTGTGATGTCGAACAGGTCAGAAGCTGACGACGCAGACGATAAAATACATTGTGGGATATCCCTTCTGTAATTATGTCCCCGTGATGGATGAGAGAAAATATGATCCTTTCGGCGTTTCCGCCCAAAGCAGCCGAGAATAATGCCGCGAGTCGTGCAGGGCGACGTCGTAACGATTCGGTAAGTAAAGATAAAAGCCGCAAAAAGATAACGGTAGAACGATTTAGAACATTGGAGGTCGGATCAAACGGGGCTGGCGTCGTTCAAAATCGCTAACAATCGAGGAAACACGGAATCCATTGGCAAGCGGTCGCGCGTATGAATATAACTGCCGTTGAATGTCTGTACAGAGACTCGGTCGTTCAGTACTGAATGGAGGGCATCCGCGATGTAAAAAAACGTATATCTATATCTGTATATCTAGGTACATTCGTACCATGCACAAAGGATAGATACGGGGTGGCTCCTCGTATCCGGTATCTTCCTACAACCGATTTTATCACCTTTCTAGTCTCAAAATTCTGCAGATCGATATAGTGCGGAATTAAAATCGAGCGGAATCCATTTCTCAATTTATAGTTCCGCTGCAATTTTCGAACTCGTTTTGGACTCGATGATTGAGGGAAGTTGTAATCGTTGAATCACAGTCACCTGGTAGGTATAACGGAATATCTCGCATCCACGAACCCGCTAAATGTCAGCTTAATGATGTCTCTTTGTTCCCGTCACCCAGCCAGAATTGTTTGACTATGAAGTGACAGAATTAATATTCTTTTTCATGTGATCGGCGGATATATCAGGTGGGATATATTCGCACAGTCTTTAAGGGTGAACAAACACCTTAAAATTTCGAGAAAGTCAAAACCACCGAAAGTCATTTCTGATACTTTTGAATGGTTTTCACATGATTTTAGAAAGAATTTTTTTTCTGACTATGATGCACAAAATAAAGTCTATCGGTGGACCAATTTCATTTTTTCTGGCCTCAAACCGTTCAGTAAAGAGGCCTTTTCAATATGAACAGAGAACTTTTTCATATCTCTATTTTTACTCGAGTTATCATGCGAAAAGTAACGTGTGAAGACAGAATAACGCTATTTTTATTCTAAAAAATTATGAATATCTGGTACAATTTTGATCGGATCAAAAAGTTCTCTCTTCATATTCGAAAAGGCTTCTTTTTTATTTTGGGAACACATTTTTTTT
>JAFFZH010010468.1:25581-44467 GCA_018420115.1 Euura saliciscinereae | reverse complement strand
AAAAAAAAAAAAAAAGAAACGCCGCCCGAACAGGGACTTGAACCCTGGACCCTCAGATTAAAAGTCTGATGCTCTACCGACTGAGCTATCCGGGCCTACCATACCGGGCTGCGTATGACATACAAAACGTGACAGCGGGCCGTGGAAGTTGTCCTCTAGCCGATTCACACCGTTCGTTGATTTGTTGCCTAATAATGGATTAAAACTAACTCGAATGTGATAATATGTCGCGTGTCTATTGGCATAAGGTCGTAAGCCCCAAAAACGCGATTTTGGTGGCAAAAGGTCGCATAATTATTTTTTTTTTTTTTCACGCCATTCGCTCTGAAAGTAGTCAAAACGTATAGATCCATTGAAATTATGAAATCGAAAAATGTAAGTGCAAGAGGTCGGATACGTCGTTATTTTGTTACAATTTTTAAGGAAAATTGAAAAAAAAAACGTAACTATAGGCAGAACGTCGTAGGCGCCAATTTAAGAATTTCTTTTTACTCCTGAACCAATATAAGACTCATAAAAACTCCTGAAACGCGAAGATAAATTGAAAAAACGAATGTTTCGGAAAATTCGATTAAAAATATTCATAGTTCGAAGCAGAAGGTCGTAAGCGCCATTTTTTAAAATTAATTAATTCTTTACGAACTAATTAAGTTACTCTATTTTGAAGAGAAAAATATTCCAGACTTCATCGGAGGCCGCTAGAAATTATGTAAGAAAAAAAAAGATTGAAATTAAATATGGTAATTATAACGCAATTAACGAGCGCGGAAACGAATCGAGAGAGAAAGAAAAAAAAATCGACATAAAATTTTGAAAAAACTGTTAAACTTTTTTTAAACTAAACTTATGAAGAGTTTTTTTTAGACTTTTAGACTAAACTTATGAACTACTTATAAAGACGGCGAAAATTGACAAAATATGTGATAAGATTAACAAGATACTTAGTTTCGTAGATTCTACAGAAAAAATATCGTTTCTTTTTTCTATCACACAAAAACAAAATTAACACTGAATTGAAAAAAAAAACTGTTTGACTTTCTAATTCTGTATTAGAAACTTTTAAACTAAATAAAGAAGCTTTTCTTCCATGCATAAAATTTTTTTCAACAAGATTATCTCCAATCTTATCGCAGAAATGTATAAGAATTTTAGAAATATCGAATCTAACGACTAGACTCACCGTCTTGCAGCCACGATTCCTGCCTGTATTCTTGACTGGGATATAAATCACCGCCTGAAACACGAGCGATAATGATAAAAACAATAATAATCGTAATTACCTAGAGGTAATAAATACACCGAGTGTTGATTCCAACGATATATAAATTCGCGTAACTAATCCGCGAGGCCCTTGTTTCATCTGGACCTCAGAAAGATAGACGTGAATGTAACAAAGGAATAAAAGCAAAGGGTCCAGAGAATGAATCAGTCATGCAAGGAAACAAAATATCTGAGCTGGGTAGGTATAGCGAAAATTCCCCTTGTAACAATGAATCAATGTACTATATGGAGTGTCTTTAATGGGCATCCCTGATCACCGCGGGAAGACCACTCATCGGTAATCTAGTTTTGCTCATACCGTCTGTACGTATTCGTACAGGCTACACAACGTCATAGTCTTATAGCACCTCGAAAACTGAAAATCAGATGATGTGAATTAGCGAACGAGCCAAGAATTCTTTCTTGACCTAAAGACGATCCCTTGTCTCTAAATTTGAATCAGTGACACTATCAGTGATAACTGAAAAACATAATTGTCTTATCTAGAATTTTTATACTAATTTTTATAATTTCATATTTAACCCTTATCAGTCAATAAAATGTTTATTATCTTGGTTTTCCGAATGATTTCCCATTCCTATTTCCTCTAGATAAAATTACCAGTTTTTGCACTCGTTAATTAAAGAGCTCGTCTCGTCTCTCGAATCTTCATTCTTGTCTTGTCTTATTTTGCGGCGAAGCTTTCGCAAAGATTGAACAAGATTTGACTCAAGTATCGTTTTATCGATGAGTTCTGAAGACAGTTGGAGAAACTATAAGATACCCGCGAGGAACGGTGGCGTATATCGACAGCGAAAATCTCGGAAGGAATATTTCAATATTTTTTTTGGTCGCAAGCCCGTGATCGTAACGCGATTACCGCAGTGAAATTGCGGCATTATAGGTCGTGATTGAGTTACGGCACCCTCGAAGCAGTGGCTTATACCGTGGCATGCCAATGCCGGCGGTGCTGCAGCGGTTCTACAAAGTGTCAATCACTGTACAGACTCCGCGTGCGAAGGGAGAAAAACCTCGTATACACAACCTACATACACGTCTGTATATGCAGACACCGTACACAACGGATAAAGAAACGTTTTACTTCCAGGGGATGTTACCTACCAACACTCGTAAAAACACACGAGCAAAAAAATAAAACCCTGCGGGGAGTCTTTGCGGTGATAATTTCTAACTTATTGAATTCAACCCCCCATTTTCTCTAGGGGGGGATCGGGAAATTCACGAATTCAGAATACGTAACATGCGTTGGGGTCAATAAACACTGGGTCAAGGCTATTGGTCAGATATTTCGATCAGTTGTTGACTGTAAAATGAGGAATGCAAGCTTATCGTTTCCTGGGATTTTCTACTTTAGAAAAAAATCACGGAATAATCAGGCATCGAAGTCGATATATTAACAGGGAATTTTTTCCTTGTACTTTTTGGGATATTTTTTGCCAAAAATGGCAGGGAATTTTATTTCAGTGAAATTGTCGCCACCATGGTTTTCTAGAAGGGCCAATCCCACCTCATATCCATAGAATCGGTGCAAAACTTCATCATAATCCTTAGATGATTACAATTTTTCAATTTCCTGGATGAATTTTGGTATATATTTTGGAAAATGATTACAAAAATCACTTATATTTGTGCCATAAATATCGTGGGATGAATATATCGTCCGGGAGGCATCGCATTTTTTATAATACGTCACAAACTTTTTCTCAAACAATTTTGTACCCAGCTGTAGGTATATCCGAGGGTCCCGCCTTTTCGTTTATATACCTATGAGAAATATAATATCGTTGCGTCAGTTGATGACGTTATGATAAAGATATCGACTTTGTGCCTTGCAAGTGACAGCCCGGTTGAATGAGGAGGGCGATCCACCCACCACGCGCGTATCTTGCGTATTCTATCAAAGTGCTTCAAAGCCGACGGTGGGCCCGTACCGGGTACCCGGTGATCGCAACGCGTGCACCACAGGATCAACCGGAGTGAAGAAGAGAAGAGAAGGAATAAACACAAATCTGCCCTTGGCCCCTTGACGTGTGTCTCGCATTTTGACTTTCTAGAAGAACTTCTTCGACGACCAAGGGACCCTGCGGTATAGATTTGTCCAGTTTTTAGCATTTTTTTTCTTCAAAACTTGCCAGAAAAACTATTCAAGCATGTATTAATTGATGACGCTCTGAATCAATGGTGAAGAAAATGAAGATTCATACAAGTTTTGCTACTATTTCCATTGACTAAGATTTCCGCGTGGGAAAGAAGATGAAATCACTGGGGTTATTCTATCCTGTCTTGTTTTATATCGCCATCAAATTTCTTGACTATTCCCTGAACATTTTTAGAATTTCCTGACTTTCCGGTTTTCCTCGACCGCAAAGGCTTGGATTCTGGATAGTGATTTTTGAATAGTACCTATTGCTAGCCGAGAAACTGGGAGAAACATTTCTAGCCAGATACTTTTATCAGATCAGCAACAAGAAGAAACAAAATCATAGTAAAAACGTGAAACAACTTACCGTGTGTCTTATCGACTCCAGATGGTGATACGTAATAGCCGGAAGTTATGGGATTTACCGGATCACTCAGTCTGCTGTAACCGTCTCCGGTCTGGAAAGAAAGATATATTACACATTGTCATTTGGAATGATTTTTGAACAATTTAATGAAAGAAAAGGACAGTGGCTGGCTAATTAAATAATTACGAAGCCTTGAGCTACTCGTCATGTTTGAACAGTATAAAAAGACCTCGTTCGTTTGATCGAAAGGATCAAGTTTCAATAAGAAACAGTTTCTCAGAGTTTCTTTTTCTCTTTGAATCTTGGATTTCATTGGTCCGTTTCGTTCGCTGCATTATCGTCGATGTATTGCTTCCGGTTGTTCCAATATGAGAAAATTGAACCCCTTAAAAAAGATCGAAATCACTTCACCCGTATAATCAACCGCTTTTAATGAAACACACAGACTAAAACTCTAGAATAATGTTCTAGACTCCTGTTCATTTTAATTGAAAACTTGATCGATTTTCGGTGTACTAGTGACTTCAAAGACTTTCAGAAAATTCCAGACACTACTATTCAGCTCCTATGAGGATTTCTCTCACTTTCAGAGACTCTCAGTGACTTCGTAGACTTCAAAAGACTTTCGAGTCTAGTGTGCATAGGACTTTCAAAATTGGTTCCTGAGTCATTAATTCAACGAAAAGGAATCAAGATTGAAACTTGTCAAAAATATGTGTTCGGTTCTAATGGCATAAAATAAGGGAGCCAAAGACATTCGTCGTCGTCGTCGTCGACTATGAGGGCCTCCCGGAGTATGGCTTGAAGAGGGCGAAGAGGGCTGGGAGACAGAAGAGGGGAAAGAGCGAAGATGGGCGCGGAGGACATCCGGTGACTGATTGGAACGCTTCCTCTCCGCGGGGCAATCTTGTGGTAAACCAGGTTATCTCGCCTCGCGACTACCACACACACATACTTACATAGATACATCAATGTGTGTCTCTCTGTATGTATAACATGTAACGTCGAAGAAGTCGAAGTATACCTACTCGCGGATCTTTGTTCATCATTTCTCTGAAAATTAACTAAAAATTGTATGCGAGCCTGGATCCTGGATAGGATGCTGAAGATCGAGGTCGAAGAACGAACCTCGTGGGACTATGGGAAACTCGGCAAGGCACGCGGCAATGTTTGCATACTGTGCTCACGCGTCATTAGCTGGTTAACTCTGTCAATGCTACGTACTCGATTGAGTGGAATCCCCCCCTCATAAAAAAGTCCACATACGACACCCTTCACTCGAAGGGTTTAATGGCACATGCACAAGTTATTGCTGCAGACCTCGAAGTCGATTGAAATCGGCACCTATGAACGTATGACCTTTTTTCCTCAAAAAGTACACTGTTAGTAATCATATCAATATTGAGATAAAGCGATTGAAAACTCGGTATGTTTTTTCAATATTAAGACACAAATATGAAATTTCTAGATGTTTCATATTAGTTTCATTTCAATCACCAGGATTTGTAAATTTCATTACTGTTTCTATAAGAAATTTCAAGATATTTTCAACAGTGTACCTTCTTCTACATCGATACTGTGGTACAGCTGTGTGCAGAGTTACTCCATAGTGTTGGTACCGCGCCTATAACAAGAGGTAAAGAACTCTTGGCAATTAGCTAATAGCTGTTCATTCTCGGGGTTCTCCGCGCGGTAGACGAGCCAATTTTGTGCACAAAACTCTGTTGTTCTCTCGTATTATCAGAGTCCATTGTTTAGCCCCTTCTGAGCCGTGTTATTCTTTTCGCACTTCAGATGCTTGATCCGCGTGCAGACGCCGAGGGCGAGCTTTTTGGCTTCTTTGAAAACTGTTGTGTGTACAGGCCACGTCCTGCATCCACGTCTTCGAGTTAAGGGTACATTTCAACACAAGACATAAGGACAATGCCGTTTTTTGCGACAATTATCATAGATTCACCTCCACACTGATGCTGATTAAACCAACAAGCTTAAGGTCGCTAATGATAACGAATTAACCTCAGTCGTTTGATTGCTATTAATAGCCGGGTTGTGTTTCGACATTAATATTAATCGAAACTTTCCGTAAAGCTCGTTAGAAAAAAAAATCGTTGATTACAGCTTCTGGTAGACAGAAATGTATTAATACAGTATATAAACAGAAAAGTTCAATTATCGTGGTGTACACGACTTTTTATAAAACCCCAGGTAAGTTTCATACATTCATTCGTACAATGTCAGTGTAGGTATACACCAAGAAATTTTGTGGTCACGTAAGCCTGAGCTAACGGGACTAGACGTAGAAGATTATTTGATAATTAACTGAACAAACACGCCCTTTGCTTGCCCCTCGACCCTCGACCCTCGACTATCACCCCTATACCGGCTCCGTAAACTCCGTAGCAGCTCCGTAGTGCTTTTCGTTTGCGGTGAAACTCCAACGTTACACACTTCCATTACCCCACAAGCCACACACAAGTACACAACCGTGCCGAAGCAGAGCTGTCAGGCTTCTGTCATTCCCTGTCAGACCACCACGTGGTGTGTCTTCTTGTTGACAGCGTGATATGGGACACAAACGTGTTTGCTTGTTGTGTCAACCGTACTCTGACCACCGCACAAGTTCTGCTCGAGCTTCTTTCGCTACTTTCATCGTTAGATATTGATACGTCATTGATCGATGTGGTGATCAATTGCGTGGATTGTTTCTACGCGATGCGGGGACCGCGGGGACGTGGAGCGTGTGCCGTATCACGGACACGAGTTGATCCGTTCTGTTCCCCCAGTCTCCGGAACGCCCCAACGATCATGGGAACACAGAACGGTTAACACACTGGTTGCTGGTCATTGAGTGACGGCATATGTCGGCTCGAGTACCGATCTGTGGGAATCGGACGATCTTTATGGTCCCCAACAATTATCAACAGACACAAACTCGGGGCGGGGGGGATCCAAAGTCGGGGGATATACCACTCTACAAGTGTTACTTCCGAATTCGAAAGTGACTTTCAAAACACTAGCCAATGATGATTATCAGGAATTTATTGACTCTTCCAAAGAGTTTATGACTCCATTCGATGATGTCTTGTCATTTTCGGAGCTGGATTTTGGAGCAAAAACGACTTGTTCTTTCACTTTTGTCGAAGAACAGACTGAAGACTTAATTCTGAATGATGATTCGTGGGATTTCAACTGACTTTATGAGACTTTTTTAACTCGACGTCAGGAATTTGTTCAGACTTCCAAAGACTTTGACCTCATCCAACGATATGTTGTTTTTCTGGGACCCTGATTTTGTATCATAAACTTCTGTTTCTTGTACTTTTATCGAAGGACAGACTGAAGACTTCTCAAAGACTTCGTGGGATTCCAACAGACTTAATGAGACTCTTCGAACTTGACACACTTTTGTACACTGGACTTCAATTCATCCCTTGAGTTTCGTCGATTGTTTTAGGCCATATTTCTTTCTCTCCCAATTTTGCAAAAGATGAAACCAGAAAAGAAAAAAAACGCTTTTGGTACTGGATTCCGGATGCTGGCGTTTTTACTCCCACGAGTGGTTGTTCCTATTTACAGTGTGATGAAACGATACAGTGGTAGTGCAGGGTGCGGACCACCCGCGGTTCCGGCGTTGTCTACTTCCCCATGGTTCGCCGGGACCCTGACGATTCCGTGTATGCAGTGTATCACGTGTGTCTGTATTCACAAAAGATGCGTTTCTCTCTTCTATTTCGAGGTTGCGGAGCTTCGGGGGTGACAATTACGCGTTTAGACCATTACAAAAGGGGTTTTCACCCCCCGTGGGACGTGCAGGACGCGGCATCAGAGCGTGGAGGCGCGTGCCGAGGCAATTGACTCCGAGGATGGACCCGTATAACATTTTCTGGTAACGCGTTTCTTTTTCGCGTAGACGTATATGTATGAATTGAGTATATATAATAGCAACGACGATTAGGTAGGTACCATAGATTATTGCCCCATTGTGTGCCACTCGAGAGTGCATGAGACTTCGGTTTTTAATCGTCGCTCGTCACGCCATCCCCTCTTCACGAAGCACAACCGCTTCTCTTGATTCTGATACGGATGTATAATATGTGAGATTATTTTGCATGCTATGCGCCTAGACGGGTTTTGAGCGGCCCAGAATTTGAGGATTCATTTTTCTTGTCACTGATGAACCATCATTTTTATGGAAAATAATATTATTCGGGAATAGGGTGAATTAGACAATAAAAATTTACGACTTAATTGAATAATTATAGCAGAAGATCCTAAAGTTCATCATTTTTAACGTTCCGTTTCGCTGTTGTTGCAGAAATAAGGAAGTTATCGTGAGCAGATTGAGCTGAACTCAGAAGCAATTCGATTTTGGCGAAGATCGGTTTTTAATTAACAAAATTCTAAAAAAACACAATAAAAATGACGATTTCTTGAGAACGGATCATACGGATTTGAAAGAAATTTGGTACCTCATGGTTTTTTGGGTCGCTGATCACGAATCTGAAGTGGGTTTCGCAAAATTTCAATTCGGCGTATTTAATGTGTTGCGGAAAAACTAAAAACATTTGGATTTTGATTAAATTTGGTATCCGAATGGTTTTTTAGGTCATTAGTCACGAATATGAAACATTCGAAATCTAATAAAAATTGGTACTTGGAGGTTTTTTAAACCGCTGATCAAGAATCTGAGGCCAGATTTGCAAAATTCAAAATAGTTGGGAACACAATAAATAATGAAAATTTTGAAGGCTGGCTCATATAGTCAGCCCAAACCCGTTTGTTAATCATATATCGTCGACTAAAAGAAGTCGACGGTACTGCAATTTAAATTATGCAAAATATCTCGAACCTCTCCGCCATCTTTTTTGAAACTGAGACTTTTTACTTTTAATTTTAAAATTCGCTTCTTTTTCTAGTTACTGTTTCATTATTCATTACTTTCTCTATATTCATACCGTATTTGCTAAAAGAATCTCTCATAATTTTTACTAAAAAATGTATCTGCATTCATGGACGAAAATCACGGAAATGATGTAAGACTTGCCAGAATAAATTGATATTAATCCTATAGACGGGCGTAACTGGGGTTCTAATGAACCTCAAGTAAACTCACATCAAGTTGAACACACATTTTTCTTCTTGTTTGCATTTACTCCGAATAGTACTTCTAGTAAATGTTCTTCAATGCGAATCTCAGTCTTCCGATTAGAAAGAATAAAGAAATTTATGTTTAATATATGAAAAAAAATGTCCCTTCATTGCATTCATTACTAGAAAAAGTGTTTCAAAATCAGATAACAGCTGCGCTGTAACTGAAAAATATTACTTTCAAAATCCAATTATCATTTTAACATAAAAAAAATCTCCACTATAATATAATTATCGCTCACCATTCTGCTAAGATCTGCAGTATTGTTAGCGGGTACCTCCTGATCGGCAAGATTCATCATGACGATTGAATAAAGAAAAAAAAATCACTTAATTGTACTGTTTTCTTTAACAATTATTATTATTATTATTATTCACATAAATCGAGAAGAAAAAAAACCGATTTCATGAAAGAAAAATGATTTATAGGTGTATACAGGTATAATAAGTTGTGTATAATCACGTCCCGCACCCCATAATAATCGAATATTTACACGAGAGATAAGAATTACCAGTAAAACTTGACCATCAAAGGAGAGCGTAGTCTATAGTTTGTTATGACAGTTCGCGATCAAAGATAGAACTGATAGGAGTAGAGTCCTGGTGATTTGATCCCGTCGAGACTCAAGCGCGTTTCCATCCCCTCGTCGTCTCAATCCCCCCCTTTTTGGCTCCCCAAAAACGCTCTACCATCATCGGAGTAAAATCCTCGTTCGCGTTTAGCCCCCGCCCGTTTTAGCCACCCCAGTGGATAAGGGACGCGCGACTCCGCGAACTCAGGGTTGAGCTTTGAACGAACCGCCTACCCCGTGACGTCAGCGAGCTTTTAGCCCGTCGAGGGTGGCTCGACAAACGAGGGCGTCACTCCGACGACGATTCTAACACGGCCATTGGCTCGTATATAGATCACATTTTAGCCGGGATTTGCTACTTCCAGGAAAATCCCTGAGGGGTGCAGAACTGAAGAGAGACGTGCGCGCGGGGCGTACGTACGATCCACCTCTGTATACCTGTAGCTCTCTCCAACACACTCGACATATATAATACAGTAATTCGACGACAATTCATTCACTGCGGTATTCCTGAGCGCTAGACAATTTTTTCCTTCTTTTTTTTTGTACTATATTTAAGCTTTTTTTATTTACCTTATAGTTGGGCCTCACGTGAACAGTCATTTTGAAAAACCCTGTACTATAAATCGATAGAACATACATATACAACAACAAAAAAACATTATTCTTCTACTGCCAAGATTTGAATAATAGAAAAAATAATATTCGAATTTGAATGAACAGAATTTTAGTCTATTTTGTCGATTATCGTTCCTCATTTTACGATAATTAATCATATCAAAATGAAACTCTAATCAATTACCTCTTCAACCTTGAGAACAATGAATTTCTATCCTTATTCTGTCGCTTTACCATTTCCAAGAGTATAAATGATACTGCTAATAACCTAATCGACTGTTTTCCTTACCTTTTCCACACAGTTTCCTACATTATCATCAGAGAATTGCATACGAAACTGTCAGTAACTCAGTTTTCTACGTTATCATGAGGGAATCATACACGGGACCGTCGGCAACCCAGTTTTCTACATTGTCATAATGGAACTGCATACGGAACCGTCGGTAAACTAGTTTTCTACATTATCATAAGGAATCATACACGGTACCGTCGGTAACATAGTTTCCTACATGATATAATAAGGGAATTGCTTGTGGAATCGTCGGTAACCTATTTTTCTACATTATCACCAGAAACTGCATACGGCTTCCGTCGGTAACGTGGGTAGTATCTGAATTACCGGTTGAGATATTGTAGAAGCTTTTTTTTTTACCATCAGAGACACTACGGTCGATATTGAAGGTTGAGAATTCGACCGACCGACGGTAATTATCATCAGTCGGTTTTTCATTTTCACAGATGTCGCTGTGATCGTTTACGTATTTTGGAACGTTATTAAAAGTTTTCAGAACGTTTCAATAGGCTGTTCTCAATGAGATTGGGTGGGGGCTAGAGAGAGTGCTCAGTGACTACATCCATACACACAGCTGATAAATTTTTTTTTTTACACGGCTTCTGCTCTTGTTCGTTCGTGAAGTTTTCTTCTTCTGAGAAACTAGTGTGATGCAAAGAAACGCCTATTATCACATGTGTACCGTTGGTTAATTTTTTTATGGAGGTTTAAAAACGTTATCAAGTGGGTGACAATGATCGTGGTATCGGTGTTCGGTAGATTTATTTATACTATGTTCAAGTGCTAACACAACACCCGAAACTCGTTGTTCACGTTTCGAACTGTGATTTATTACACTGGATAATCATCATCGTATATAAAAAATCTAGTGAAAATTAACCTTCAATTACATCACAGTGAGTAACCACATGCCTAATTATTCATGAGAGGGAATAAATATGTGACTGTTATTATTATCCTGGGGACTGTAGTCGCATAATCATTATCTGCATCGCGTGGTATACAATTTATTGGTTAGTTTATTGTGTCTGTCTTGAATAAACCTGTGACCTTGAACTCATTTCAACCATTTAAATCAATTTTTCAACTCACAATGTATAATATTCTCACGATCTAGTGTCTATAATCAATCTCTCAACAGATTCTACGTACTTAAATAACTCGAACGTCTTGTTTATCTTTCGCGAGTGTCTGTATGTAGCTATTTCAACTATTATTAAATTAATATCCTGTATATAATTACCTGTTCAAATACATTTTTATCTACCACCGTTATTACGTCTCGATACCATAGAAGCGATTTTTTATTTATTTTGTTCCGACAAAATTAGAAAAATTGCGTCACTTAATTTTTTAGTACAAAACTCGACTCGGTTTCTTTCGATAATTCACAGACACCCTGCAGTTGATAATTCATCACGATATCAACGAGCCGAGAAGTTTACTCAACCCACATACACACAGAGACTCGAGCCGCATGATTTTCTTTATCACCTCATCGGCTAGATTAGAGTATTAGATCACGAAAGAAACACATGTCCACTTCTTTGTAAAAAATTCACCGTTTTGTTTCAAACATTTCAGAACAGTTCGTGGGTAGTAATGCCCAGGGTGCGACGGTGAGATGTGCCAAGCCAGGCTGAGCCAAAAATCCTACCGACCTCTAGCCGGGTCCGCCGTTTCGATATCGTCGTGCTTGAACGGGCCTGGAAATGTCTGCTGTGGAGGCACCGACGTACATCAGAAATATAGAGTGGGACATGATGGACAAGACGAAGTTCTTCCCGCTCAGCATGCTCTCGTCTTTCTCGGTCCGATGTTGCCTGTATCCGTTGACGGTGATAAAGACGCGGTTGCAGATACAGAGGAGAAATCACATGTATTCAGGTGCTGATTGACTCTTTTCACCACCGCCGACTCGTAGGATTTAATCTTCTTAACTGTTTCTGTGTTTCGTATCCTCAGGCATGATAGACGCCTACAAAAAGATCTACAAGATGGAAGGTGTCGGAGGACTGTACAGAGGCTTCTGGATCAGTTCCATACAGATAATATCCGGGGTTTTTTACGTATCGACTTACGAAGGGGTCAGGCATCTACTGGGACAAGACCCGTTCACCGCCCAATTAGATTCGCGGATAAAGGCACTGATTGGCGGAGGTGCCGCTAGCGTCGTTGGACAGACTATCGTCGTACCGTTTGACGTACTTAGTCAACATCTTATGGTCCTTGGCGTCAGTACTAAGCACGGAAAACTTGTCGTAGACAAGGTATAAAGCACCCACGATCTCTGCTGTCTGTGAAACGCTTGAAAAATGTTGAAATCATTGATCGTCGGAGGATTGAGAGACCGAAGAATCAAAATATCTTCAATTAGGATTCATTTTTTAAAAGAAGAGCCTGAAATCTAGTGATCATATTGTTAAAATCATCCATGATTGACGAATTTACAGACCCAGAAGCGATAGTATCGTCAACTTCGATACTTTTCTAGAGGAATGAGTCTAAGAATTCTTTAGAAGGCTTAAAAACTTTGATATCTAGGGATTGTATTGTGAAAATCATTCATAATTGACGAATTCAGAGACTCAGAAACGATAATATAATCAAATTCAATACTTTTTTAGAGAAATGAGTCTGAAAATACTCTGAATATAATTCCAAAAGCCAAAATATCTAAAATCGTAATACGTTTTGGTAAAAAAAAAAAGCTTGTTACTTTTTCAAAGACCAAACAACTATGAAATCTAGACATGAAACTGTGAGCATGACAATAATTGATGGATTCATAGACCCAGAAGCAATAACTAGTTCAATTACGATCAATATTTGAAGAAGTAGGCTGAAAAATTCTTTGAAAAGTAAAAAACTATGAATTCTAGACAGTAATTTGCAGAAATTAGTCACAATTATCTTAAATTTTTTCGAGAACGAGTCTGAGAAATTTTTCAATTAGTAGCATAACTTAAAATTATAGATTGAAAAAGCTAGTTTTTGGTTCCAAAACTAAAATATTGTATAAAAGTCGTTCTAAGAAAGTCCAAAACCATCATTATTTACACATCCGATACCAATTGTATTTAAACTTGGCTAAAATTCATTTAACTCCATTTAAGATGGGAATGAACCCCTTGGGACTCACCCTGGACCCTGGAAGATCGCGGGCTTACATAGCGGGCGAAATAGTTCGACTCATCTATCAGCGCGATGGACCGAGGGGATTCTACCGTGGATACGTGGCTTCTCTATGCGCCTATGTACCCAACAGCGCGCTTTGGTGGGGATTGTACACGTTTTATCAAGGTATCGGAGTAAATCCTCCCAAAGAACAATAAAACTGGACAACAAACACTAAAATTCGCAAATTTTTGTCTCATATCGATTCCGGACAAACTAATCAAGTATTTCTGTTATCTTCTAGACGAAATGGTGCGAGTTCTTCCAGAATGGGTATCGCATTTGTTCATCCAAGCGGTGGCCGGTACATTGGGCGGTTTTACGACGACGATAATAACGAATCCGTTGGACATAGTGAGAGCCAGACTCCAAGTTCAGAGACTAGACTCCATGTCTAACGCTTTCAAAGTACTCTGGGTGGAAGAAGGCGTCAGAATGTTTACCAAAGGTCTCTCAGCGCGTCTAGTGCAATCAGCTTGCTTTAGTTTTTCCATTATTTTGGGATACGAGACGATAAAACGAGTCAGTATCAACGAAGAGTACAAGAGCTACGTCAGATGGTGAACGATTTCAGCCATTCGAGGTCCTTCGTGTCAAAACTTTTCCCATCTATGTTAAAGATTGCTTGACTACATTCGTAGCTAGATTCAAATCGCAGGACGTGGTTTGAGAAAAGTTTTTAGAATAATAATTGATATAAATTTTTACGTATTTAGATCAAGAAATCAATTTGTTAAGTTTCAATCTAGTCTGTGACTAACTAATAACAGAAAAATTTGTTCAGATTGCTGAAATGAAAGGAAAGAAACGAATGTAGTTAAAAATCTGTGCCGTGTAGCAATTTTCAAACAAAAAATACTGTATATATCCCTAATGTAAATTTATATGATCAATGAATCAAGATTAACGCAGGCTAAACGTAGTGTTGTAAATATAAACAGAAACTGAATAATAAACAACTAAACTATACTGACAATGTATAATAGTTGAAACTTTTCTATCCGATTTTAATAATCCGTTCATGAATTAGCAACGATTAAGCGCGACTTTATGATCAGACTGAGAAATAAAATGCCTACAATACCAAAAAAAAATGAATTACCGATCAGATAAAGAAACGATATGATAAAAAATCTGAAATTTGAGCAGACAAAGGATGAACCGATTATAGGACATCAATTTATTATTAATTAGAGTAATCAATTAGTGGCATGTAACGATAGTCCTTAGTCGAATCTGAATACTTAGGTATTAGATTTATTTATCGTAGCAGCGACAGTATTCGTGTAATGTTAAATTACGATAATTAGAAGTAAGTCACACAAAAATGAAACAAATTTACGCGGATATTTTGACGTACGGATCAGTTTGAATAATGTCACTTAATCGAGAATATGCATTTTATGTATTGAAAAAGAAATTAATGTCACATGCGTGAAGACAGAAGAAAAACCGTTGCTTGAACTCATCTATAGAAAGGTTTAACAATTATCATTATTGTTGTTGTTGTTATACTATTCGTTCATTCTTGATAGATGTATTATGTACATATTTATAAACTAGATAACTATATACAGATAATATTATCGATATTAAACATCCTCAAATGTTGATTTATATAGATCAAATTCGAGCTAGGCTGGTCCTGGGAGTTGATAAATCATTATTTTGTTATTATTTTTATTATTATTCTTTTTTCTTGTGATACTTTTACAATTTGGACATGTTGACAATTTATTGTTAAATCAAATGATTACAGTCAAAATTTTCCGTTCGTTTATATCGTATGTGGGATGCAGTGTAATAAAAATTGATTTGATTCAAAATTCTAATCATTTATGCAGTTTTTCTTCATTTCTAAAAAAAAAAAAATCCATCACGTCTATTCATTATTTTTCAATAGTCGTTAGGATTCTCAATGATTCATGGTGGCCACAGTCAGGAAAAACCGGGAAACCTCAGGGAAAACAAAAATTGGTCAGGGAATCAGGGAAATGTCAGGGAATTTCAATCTTGGTCAGGGAAAAAGTAAAAGAAATTGCTAACGTGTCGCAAATGATTTAGCAAGGAAATAAAAAAAATTTCATATAATTCTTCCCAACGTTGTTAGATTTCCTAATCAATTTGCATCGAAATGAAATCCAGAATTGGGGGTATTATCTTGTAGCACTAATTAAGACAATATTAGAATTTCGGTCAGCAAAAAAAATTGATCAACCAGTCATGAAAAGTCAGGGAATTTTTTTCCCGAAAAAAAGTGGCCACCATGTGATAAAACATATTTTGTTTCTCACAACAATGTTTAAAACCATCCTAGTCAACTAGGAGCTATTCTAACTGCGTAGACTGTGGATAATTCAAATCTTTATGGTTGCTAGTTGACCGAATGATTTTTCAATTTATATGCAAAGTCATAAATTTCCATTCTACCCATTGGAAACCTGAAGGGAAGCTATAATCCTTAATCATTGTACCAAGGGTGAAAGGATTAGATAATATATTACCTTTTTCTTCTATACATCTACTTTATAAAAATTTGAATAATTATAATTTTATTATACCTATTTGATATTCTTACAAACTAAGTGCTGCACGAGTTTAAATATATTCTAAAATGCATGTACAGGGTGACTTTTTAACGATGAAACAGTCTGAAGTTGACTAGATTCGAGAAACAAGCTTTTTAGACAGTTTGATTTCTTGTATCTCGATTCTAGCCAACTTCAGACTGTTTCATCGTTAAAAAGTCACCCTGTATATAATATAAAAATAACGACTATATGTATGTTGAACAAAAATGGTATTGAATTAGTTATTCACTGTCTTCGCAAACGTAAATTACGAGAACAATTTGACAAAGAGTAAAAAGAAGACTGCCATGATCGTTGCAGAGTTGGTCGAAGCTCCACCTGTGAATCAAGTTCATTAAAACACTGTTTTAGCTCCGAGGAGAAAAAATTCTTCACGTTATGATAATTATACTGACTGCAGTATCCGGCCGTGTTCCCGTCGTTGCATCGGCATCTAGCGTCTCTGCAAACCAGCAAATCCGTTCGATTTCCCATATCAGGTGTGTAGCACTGATAATCCGCTGTACAGGTTCCGAACACGCCTTGATAATGCGAAAGGAATTATTAAAATTACGAACGCACAATTGTTGATACTTATAACATCGTGTATGGGACATTCCATGTCAATTCGACCAAGATTTTCCCTCACCGTTTTTGATTTTCTTTACGTTTTTTTCTCAATGATTTTTCCAACGTCAAAAAAGCTCTGGCGATATTTTTCAGATTTTTTCGGTCAATCGTTAATTTTTCATGATTATTCAAACCCATCTGAAAATTTTACATTTTAAAAATCGCAAAGATCTCATTTTTCATTGCGATTTTTTGAGCGTTTTTGATATTCGTAAGAAACGAAACGCCAGGTTTCAACGATACAAAAATTCTCAAAAAGATATAAAAATTCCAGAATTGAGCGCAGAATTTTTGAAGAATTTTCTTAACCCGTTTTGTTTCTTTGAAATGTTTGAAGTGCTGAAAAAAAAACAAACTAGAAAACAAAATCGGACCATTATCGCACGGGTGTCAAAATGATCGGAAAGAAAATCAGATTTTTGAGAATTTTCTCAGACTCAGTAAAAAAGAACAATTTTTAGTTGGTTTGAATAATCATTAAAAAAATTGAAGGTATTGGCAGGAAAAACCTGAAAAAATGTAGAAGTGCTTTTTGAGATCGAGGAATTATATAAGATATCGTGAAGACAATAAAAAATGGTGAGGAAATATTCCCCCATATTCGTATTCTTTCATTGGGAATCTGAATGGAGGCGTCGTTCACCTATATCGATTCTCATAGATATAGGGCAAATTCCTGCCGATGATCATATAGTGTGAAGTTGGCTAAAATCAAAAAATAATTGCTTTCAGACATTCGGATTGGCTCAGCTTACTGTCTGAAAGCTAGCCAACTTCAGACTGTATCATCGTTAGGAATTCACCCTATATATCGATATAGCTGGTAAGTTGAAGAGATCAGCGCCTACTCGCAGTAGTTGAAATTCGTCCACCAGGTGTCATATTGACTGTAACTCATATTCCCGATAGTATTGTATTAATAATTGTTACATACCGACGTTTCGCACACATTTTCCAGTACCCAAGACGAAATGATGATCCGTCAAGCATTGGCATTGATCATTTATGCACAAAGCGCGGTCCAGAACGTTCATGCAGTCGTCATTCCTCTGGCATTGGTCACGTTCAGCCATCGGCACTTGGACATGGAATTAACAAAGAAACAGTTTTTAATTTTTCGGACTATGCGAATCAGTAATTAATTTTCAATACAGATTTCAGAAAGACAGAAAACAAAATAAAAAGAGATCTTTTCCTTCATTCTGTTACCGCGGTTTCATAACAAATTTGATGAATGCATCGAGTGGATCTGGCTAATTGTAAAAGCTGTTCAAAGCCAGTCCCGATCTCAAAGGCGCTCATAATCGTCGCCACATGGTATATAATTGCGTAAACGTTGAACATTTAAACATTTAAAACGTGACTTTGAGGATCGTTAAATAAGTCTGCAGTCTATCGACCACCGACGTCGTATTGCGATTTATACAACGACTGTGGTACTCCATAAGGATTTGACGATCACACTGATTTACAGTCTCAAGTCTGTGATTTATTGTCGTATAAACATTTCGTTACATTCTATATACGTGACCGAAAGTGTAACACGTCGCTCTATCACTCACACGAGCTCAAATAGTGTGAATAAGCTCTTTCAAATATTACCAAAATGTTTACGCATATCAGCGACTCACACAACCTTTGAGATTTGAATTTGAAAAATTGTATCAATAACTATTGTTGGTCCGGGTGTTCTTCGACTGCGTCATTGTTATCGTATCGATCGTATGCGCGGCTAGCCGAACGCGTTCATGTGTCATCAATATTGACAATGATGCGATACGATTCAAAGTACACGATTCATGTTAGGCAATATCTTATATACTCACTCGGGAGGCAGTTTGAAGCATTCCTAATATCGATCGTAAAAGTATCTTTACAAGTGCATACATTTTGTGTGCATATCGCGTTCGACATCAATGCACATACTTCGTTGGCGTCGCAGATCAAACCGATGGCTGCAGAGAGAATTGAACACATCGATTAAAAATCGATAACAATTATTTTTGAGTACAGAAATAGACGAGTGATGGAAAAATGATCGAACACATCGACGACACTTCTTTCATTCATTATATGATCTTCAGAATTTTT
>JAFFZH010010468.1:8197-25571 GCA_018420115.1 Euura saliciscinereae | reverse complement strand
CGCACAACGATGACTGAAAAAATAATCGAAGACATCGACGACACTTTCTTCATTCATTATATGATCTGCAGATTTTTTTATTGAATACAATGATGACATGATGACACAGATCGTTATTCATTCATTGTAGAGTTTCAAGCATTTTCTTAATTGTACCAGGTAAAATTTACAGTAATTTATCAACATCTTTTTATAGTTCGGGAAAAATTTGTGAATCATACTATCATACACACCGACTACGATGAGTAACAAAGTAGTAGATACGAGAGATACGGTAAAAGTTGTTTTTTTATCGCTGTGAGCTTATATTGAATCAGAAATATACACATCAAATATCTGTTATATCTAGCTTGAGCAACCTGGGAGCCAATTCTCTACTCTGATTAGCTAATTTTCCCGAAAACTTAAAAAATCTACCAATCAGAACGTAGTTCGTTTTATCTCACTGGGTTATCGCTGACGATCAAACCAGGAGTGGAAGAAAGATAGGAGCTAATGAAAATTCCGCAGGGCTCTTCATCAAGGCGTCTCATTCATAATTTCAAAGAAACAAATACTCAGTCTAATTTTCAAACAGAATCGATGATTGTTGATAATATAAGTCAAAATTGAAAGAAGAAACTTTCATAAAACTTACTTGGAACACAGAGGCTCATGTCCGAAACGGGTTGATAGTTCGGTTCGCAAAGGCAAGTCTTTTGGTCCCGACAGAATGCATTTTTTATGCAGTGGTAATCTCGTTCGCAAACTTCGCCAACTTTTCCCTTCTCAAATTCGACTGAAACGTGAATTTTTTTTATTACAAAGGCGACAGAGATGGTTAATCGTTATAAATTCATCTAAATTCGAGTCTAAATCGTTTCTCACACACACGTTATATAAAAAAAAGAGAATTTTTAACGGATCAGTTGTAACAGTGTGCTTAAAGACTTACGTTGAGCGAAACTCTGATGGAACAAAGTGGCGAAGACTAGACAAGAGAATGCTAAATATAAAGCCATTTTTTTACAACAATTACGTCGCTTACAACTCTTCAACAACGTGTGACTGAGGTGCCTGCGAACGCAGTAGGGTGGCCACGCCAAGAGTCAACCGATAACGCGATGATAAGAATTAGTCTTATCTTCGTACCGTTTTAACACGCGTGGGTTTAAACCGTCGATCAGATCAAATTAGTCATCGGCACCGTGAGTGTCTAGGATACGAAGCTTTCTGGAACATTTCTAGACAAATTTGTTTTTTGAGTGTCTGTTCATTAAATTTTTCAAAATAATGATGAAAATTGTGCCGGTAAGAAAAGAGTGGATATTGTATCGTATTGAGTTCTTTTGGCCTTTTGAAAAGTATAAGTGAACATCCTGGGGGAAGGTCAGTGTAGGAATTTTTTTCTCTGGTCAGAACGTTTTTTTTCACAGACGGTTTTCGCCACTGTTTAGTACAATACTTGATATACAATTCGTATTTTTTTAGAGTCAAATTATTAAAAACTGGCAAAATGGCAGCTTTGTTCTCGAAATTCCTAATTCAGACGGAGTTTTGAACAGGATCATTATTTTTAATGTTTAAACCAGACCTTGAAGAGACTTTTTTTTTCAAATAAATGATTTTTTCACAAAATTAATAATATTTGAAGTCAAAAAAATAAAGTTTAGTATATTTCTTGACCTTCCATGTGGTGTGACGTGAAGGAAAATCAACAATTCAAAAAACCAGCTTGTCAACATTGAAGATGATCCTGTTAAAATTTCATCTCAATCAGACTAACAGTCTGCAAGTGACAGTGTCCGAATACTTTGGAAACAGGGTTTCGAGCACAACGCTGCCATTGTTCCAATTTTGAATAATTTGACTCTCAAATAATAGGAATTGTATATTAATCAAGTATTGTAGTGAACAATAGTGAAAACCGTTCATGGAAGAACAAATCATAAATTTTGACCTCATTCAAGTCCTCCTACGCTGACCTGCCCCCTAATCCGAAAAATAGGATATTGTTAAAAACTCCAAGAATCTTCACAATTTTCTGTTGAAAAAACCGACCACAGGGTTTAAAGAAAGGAACCAAAAGGGTGAGTTTATGTCTTCCGACAGTTTTTTGCGGAGTGAGAATCAAGTCAATTGTTTTCCAACTATTCGATCATCAATCGTCTCTAGTCTCTTCGGAACTTGCAAATATCCGTAAACGTATAAATCCAGGTGGGGATAGTCTTCGCGATGAAAGTGAAGTGGAGAACGTATCTACTAGGTGGGGGTACAAAGTGGCTGCGGATTGCTTCGAAGACCCACTCGTCTGTAGTCGCGTGTTGTCGAGTCTCCGAATCAATCTCGTATCGTCTTCTCGTTCTGTTACAACAATCATTGTGCTGGTTGTCCAAAAATTCATACATCATAAACTTTTGAAAAAAAGAAAGAAAAAACAACCATCAATCAAGATGCAGTGTCTTTTCTGGGCGGCGTTTATCCTGCTTCTCGGAGTCTCCGTGTCACAAGGTCTCTATAATTATGTTTAATGACTTTTTTAAAATTTTTAAATTCGAAAAATACCAAAATGTCGACATTTTCCAAATTCATTTGCAAAAAAAACAACAAAAAACAACTAAAATTTAATTTGATCACACTGTAGCCACGTGTTACCCGCGGTGAAATTATTTGACAAATCCTTCAATAACTGATTTGCAAATGTCTCGTCAAGCCTTCTCCTTTCTTTTTACTGTCTTGAGAACGAAAATTTTGTTGTTATACGTAGCTATTTAGTATTTTGTAAATTTTCGATTGTTTGAGTGATCGCATTGTTCGATGCTGATGGTATTCCTGGGTTCGTTGTAATCCGAAGCTACGTGTGTGTGTGTGTCTGAATACTATTCGTCCGGGTTCAATTGTGCGAAGGTAATAACAACAGCACACCATTCCTCCGATGTGTACATACCGTGGATAGCCGACCTAGCCAACGGTCAGGCACTGCTGGTTACTTGTATTACGACTAGTCTCGTGTTCGTGGAATTCCTTGGGCAGGATTTCTACAGGAGAAACTATGATTTTTTTTTTTTTTTTTTTCTATTCATATATCTACTTTTGTGTTTCTTTTTCTATCTTCTTTTTCCCGCCTGCAGACAGACGCCGCTGAACCTTGTATGAAATTATTGTTTCCCAGTAGATCGAAATTTTGTGTCCAATTTTTTTTTATCCATGTGGAATTGATTTTGCAATCGATACGAAATCCAAATTTGTTATCAATTTGTGCTAGCAAAAAAAAGAAGGTTTTTTTGGGAGGATTTTCCGGCTCTTCGGAGCGAAAAATAATCTCGTCTATATGACATCGAATTTTTATTGTCTAACTAAACCTTGATATAGATTTACCTTGATCCACTTATCCGACTGCATGGATAGCGAAAACCCAATTTCGTCGTCAGAGGTATATTTAAAGCCATTCAATTCTATTGATAGGCTGATAAGACGTCCGTTGCATGTTTACAGGTACAGATTATAATTACTGTCGACACTCGGTATTTAAACAGTCTTGACGGTCGTCTGGGTCTCAAAAATTTGGTTGCAGGATTCAGAATGTCTTTGGTTTGTTTCAAAATAATCAGATAATGTTTACTCTTGTCAAATGTTGTGAAATTGAGAACCAGAAAATAATTGGCGAACAAAAATGTGCAGAAACTCACAGATGGACCTAAAACTATTGCAAAAATGCAAAAAAAAAATCGTGACGTCATATCCTAGTAATATTCTCACAATCCATCTAATTATTGCGATGAACTTTCTCGTTTAATTGAAAAACGTGTTGTTGGCTAATAATCGAGTAGGTATTCGATGAAGAAATTGTATCATAAATCGCGTAAGTTTAATTATGTCCATCACAGTTTCACTTGGCATAACTTTAGCTACGATTCACACAATGCGTTGGGGCGTCTCTTAGATGCCTTTCCCTATTGTGTTCTTCGTACTTCTCAAACTTCTGTACAAGATACGTAGCTAGTAGTGTACTTAGTTGTAATGTAAAGACTGTGATACTGAATACTACACAAAACGTTGAAGTGGCTCCACGCTTTGGTGGCTGCCACTCACTTCTTTATCCTCTAATAAAAAAAGAACGAAATTAAATATGTACCTAGTCTACCAAAAAAACAGAATGACTCATTTATGGCTTCGCTAAATTTCAGCAAATCTACGTAGTTGTACGGAGATTCTGTATTTCCTCTGATTATTTTATCAATCTCAAAAATGACGTTGAATTAAGATTGTGTCTACATCCTGAACTGATAATATTACGATTCCAAGTATGAAGCTCGTATCGTCATCGCAGTATTCGATGCTGCAGTGTCTGAATAGACATGAAGAAAAGACGAACGATTTCTTGAAATTGAAAAATTCTCAATGGATGTTTGATGATTGGCTGAAATGAATAGATGATTTTAATTCACTTTAATTATTGATGAATGACTGAATTAATCACGATTTTTTTAAATGAGAAAAATTCAACTGAATTGATGTAAATTATCTTAAATAATTATTAAATCCTACAAGTAATAGAAGGAATGAATCAAAATTTGCAATCATCAATTCTAAGGATACAATTGTAATTCAGAATGAAAAGAAATTTTTGAATTTGAAATAATTAATGAAAGAATCAATTATAAGGAAATGAAAGAAATCTATCAAACTTTTATGAAAAAATATTCACATCAATTATCGACGATTTCTGAATAAAAAAAAAATCGTATTGATCGAAATAATGAAAATTGTGAAAATGAATTTGAAATTACAAAATCAATCCAACTAAAAAAATTATTTCATGTGTCACTAAAATATCCAGTTAGTGTGTGATTCAGTGTCTATGAGTCACTGACGTGAATCGAATCCTGTGTTCATCATAGTCAGTCAATGACTATAAACGTGAAGAAATTTTCTACACCGTCGTGTAACAAATTCCTAAGCGTAGAACGTTTTTTTACTACCTGGTGGAAACACTTATTAAACCTCAAGGAGTAATAGCTTCAAAACTCGATTGGGTAATAAATGGACTAGATCGATTGTACCCACATGTATTGAATTATTTTTATTTCGATTAAAGTTCACCCACCCTGCGGCTTGTACGGTTTAATTTTACCGCCTCTACGAATCGATTCAATCAAGTATTCTTTTCTCCCCTATAATCGATCAATCTACAAGTCACACAATTTTAGATTGGCTTCAACGAAATAATAATTGATCGTCTCTATCGGTTCACAGATGTGCAGCAGATTCCCTGCAGAAGCGTCGACGACTGTAAAACCAACATTGAAACTTCTCCAAACGAAACTGCTACCTGTGTCGATGGATTTTGCCAATGTTCACTCGGTAATGGAACAACGAAAAATTGTAAATTGCAAGTCAATTCAAATTCGACGATTCCAATTACGACCACTTCCACTTTGTTGAAGGACTCGCAGCGACTAGTCAGTAAGTAAAAAAGCAGGTTCTTTTTTCTTTTCTTTTTTGACAATTGTTCGTGAATAGAATATAAAACAGAAAATTTGAGGATTTTAATGAGACAATTTTTATTTAGAATTCACTAGTATTCAGAGTTACTAAATTCGAGTTTTTTCTACAGACCTCAGAGAGATGTGCAGAAAAAATTGAAAGAGATCATAATTTTTTGTTCTCCTCTTTAAATTAATTGATTCGCATAGTCCGAAAAATTCTAAATAAGAATAATAACTGTTTAATGAATATAAAACATCATCATCCACAATTTTAATGTAATTTGGTTATCAAATTGAGGAAGTAAAACGTCTTTTTTAGACTGCAGGATGGTTTAGTGCGTAAAAATATTAATTTCTCGCAAATAAATCGTGTTTTCACAGCTGGAGTCGTGGGTCACGTGTGTTCACTGGACCACGAGTGCACCAGGATAACTCTCGAGTCATTTTGCAACACTAGCAGGAAGCAATGCGAATGTAAGACAGGATTTTTCGGCTCTGATGATAATCTGAACTGCATTTCCGGTGAGTCATCGTGCTATTCCGAACCTGTTGCTTCTCTGGGTTTAGTGCGATCATAAAAACGACACTATACCCAAGTCTAGACACAAAGAAGAAAAGAGAAAGGGAAAACGAAGACAAAGACGTCCGAATTTGGTCTGGAGATCTGAAATTTCCAAAAAAACGTCCTGAGACGCTTATTTCTAATTAATACAGCGTCTCATTATTTATTATACCAAGAGATATTCGAGATTGTTATACTCATACCGTTGTTACTCGTTGTTAGCGCAATTAAACGCGTTCTAGAAATTTCGATCCATCATTAGAAACACTACTGCGTCGGAATGAATGATGTAAGCAGTTTTTTTTCAACCTCAGGAATCCGCTACAACGAGACCGGATGTATCACTGATAAACAGTGCTTGCATTTTGAAAAAGCTACAACCTGCACGGACGGAGTATGCGCCTGTGCTCCGAATCATCTTCGAGACGGTGACGCGTGCATCGAACAGAAAGGTGAGGATGAATGCCTCTTCGACGAATATTGTATCACGAATGAAATATAAACGGAGTAGAATTTCATTGCTGCATGAATATTCGATATCGGGAGATAACGAAAATCGAGGAATCAATTCATTGATAGAGCGACGATATTTTTTTTTTCTGTCGACAATTAAACAATGCAGATAATCGGAATCGTATTTCAACCATTGAAACGTTTTATCCAAAGCCTGAGGTAATTAATACTCTGGTTCGAAGTATCGTATTTTCGAATGACTCAGTTTTGAATTCGGAGCAATATAATAAGTTGGGATTCGGTTCTGTGGAAGACGTCTTTTTTTATCATGCTATTTGGATATGAGATATTGAATTTGAAAATTCTGAAAACCTCGCAGTTATTTTTTTTTTTGGGGAATTCCCAAATCAGTTAATTTAAAAATGAATTTTATGGGGTTTATGAGAAAAAATGAAAGTCGAGTCTAGATTATGAATATATTGCATTATTTATGTGTTTTCAGACCATTTTTCTCTTGCTAATTGAACAAGGAAGAAATTTATATGTAATGTGTGAAATTAACCAAATTTGACAAATTATTGATAATAATCACGTGAAACCGAGACACTAATTTTATTGATGATTCGGAATTGTTGAATAAACAATAGAATATTGGATGCGAAAAGTTATACAGTAAGCTTCGAGTATCTACGGTAAATCCGATAAAAAGAAAAAAAATGTAGAGAAAATGATAATCCTGAGATTGATTAAAAATGCCGGCAAGGGAATCTAGAGAAGGAATGATTCTTCTTTTTGAATGAATTAATTTTTTATGTAAATTTTGCTAAATACTTTGTTACACTTTGGTATCGGATTAGAGATTAATTTCATTTTCAAAAAAGTTGCGCCTGAACATCTATTCTGCAATTTTAGCTATTTTGATATCATTTTATAACATCAGTCGTCCAGATTCACAGAATATCAATTTTCGTATAAACATTTTTTCTGTTGGTATCGAATTCAGTATTTTTAATCAACATTTTTGATTATTGCTTCATTAATTCATTATTAAACATTACTTGACACTTTCCTTATAAATCGTTCATATTATAGTTTCATCTGAGATTCAGATGCAAACATCAAATAATGAATATTACTTCAACATTTCGAATTATATATAATAGACTAAACCCAAGAAATTTCGTTACACCGTTAAATTGTCTTCTTTCAATCTCATCTGAACTCTGCTCCCCTGTTAACAGATTTTGGAACGTCGTGTACGATGACATCGGAGTGTCTAAAAGTGGAGAAAGCGATATGTGATAAAAACCTGTGCATTTGTCCAGTGACAAGTGTGATAAACCCAAATGTCACAGCCTGTCTTCCGATAGCTTCAAAAATCGAAGATGATTGCATCGAAAGTATTCAATGCACCCAGCTTCTGGGATTGGGAGGCGTCTGCGTGGACCAGCATTGCAGATGCCACAAAAGTCATCACCACTCCTCTATTTCATTCAAATGTGTCCTGAATCGGGGTGAGCATAGATTTAATCTGCATTTTTGCGTCACAGGCTTGAAAACCAAGTCACAAAAAGTAACTTTTCGACGCCTGTTTTCGATTCGTGAAGTAAAACTCTATACATCCTACTTCAGGGCTGCCTAGCCGCCATATGAAGTCTTTACAAGGCAGCTTTTAGGCACCTAAGTGCCGTAAAAAGTTCTTTGAAGGCAGCTTTCAGGTAGTTAAGTGCGATAAAAAGTCTTTATAAGGCAGTTTTGGGACTTTTTACGGTAGTCAGCTGCCTCCAAAAGACCTTTTATGGCATTTATCTACTTCAAAGCTGCCTTTTGAAGACTTTTTATGGCATTCAACTGCCTAAAAACTGCCCAACTGCCAAAAAATGTCTTTCTAGGGGAGCTAATTGCCGTGATAAAACTTTTTAAGGCAGTCTTGAAGTTAGTTGTATAGAGTTCCACTTCATGCATCGAAAATAAACGTCAACAAGTGACTTTTCGACTTAACTAGTAATAAAGCGGTTAGCTGCCTTTAAAGGACTTTTTATGGCACTTAGTGGCTTAAAAGCAGCCTCATAAAAACTTTTTATGGCAGTTTGATTCCCTCGCCGGAAAGAATATTGTATGGGGCGAGCACATAAATATCTATTTCATGATTCTCTGATATTTAATCATTTCAACAAAATTTCAGATCTTGGCAGCGAATGTGACATGGATTACGAATGTTCGAACGGTGATGAAAAAACAGGATTTGGTCACATGCGATGCTCAGCTGCAAGCAGATGCGTCTGTGCCGAGGGTTTCCAGGATACTGAGGGAAAATGTGAAAGCATTGAGAGTACAGGCGAATCAGGAGCGGCTCGATGTGAGTTCTAATTTTTTTTTCTATATAAAAAGATGAACAATCTGGAAGAAGCGTATCAAGCTAGTCGCTGATTCTCTCTCTGTGTATGAATTTCATTGCAATGTCATAAAAAAACACTAATTTTTTTGTTTCTCTTTATTTTCAGACGGAGCGACGATTGTATCAGGATTGACATCCTTTGTTCTTCTCTTCGCGATCCTGTGAGGCACTGCGTCCTCCCAGTATCAAATTACGCTCCACTATCATCTACATTTCGTGAAATAAATAATCTAATTATGTATATAAATAATGTATACTGCAGGATTACATAAACAGTGCAGTATTAGGGAACGCGGAAACGCAAAATCTAATCATGAACTATATGTGATTCCCTGGTATCATTTATTCGGTAGATATAAGCGTTTAATTTTATACGTCATCGTTTAAGATATTCATTCCTTCATATGTTATACATATATGCGCATATATTTTAGTCGTTAAGGATCAATTGTGTCGAATATCAGCAGAAGGACAAAAAGAATGAACTAAATTCTCATTTATATTATATTATCAACTCTTTTACATCGTTTTATCTTCACGATGCTCAAGTATTATAGTTTAGTTTTGTCATTACTATTTGATTACCAGTTTTTCGTTTTTTATTTTATTTAATTCAAAGATTTATGTGCTAAACAACAAGATAGTCTAACCATAATCAATACACGTTTCATAATTTTTACTTTCATTTAAATGTTCCAAAGAGTATTTCCTTTTTTCTTTTGTTTGTTAATTTTAATTTAAAAAAAAAGAATTATTTGAAGAAAAAATTATTTTTCAATTATAACCCATAATCCTCAAAAGTACTGACAGCCACAGCAGCATCTGTGAAATAAATTATCCATGATCGATACGTGCGTGGTAAATAAATACAATTTTTAAAAAACTATAACAATTATAGAATCAAATTCAGGTGACTTTAAACGCAGCAATTGAAGTTGATCAATTTTCAAACGCCACGTGACGTCACACAGTACCTCGGCCGCCATGTTATTCTGTACTCAGTGCCATCAGACGGTATAAAACTGCGCGGAAAAGGTACTGTGTGACGTCACACGCGACCGGGAAATTCAAACGCTGTATCAAAAAAACTTGATTTACGTGAAAACCAACCACAAACAATCAGGTGCAATATGTTTTTTATCAATCCTAATCATAAAATTATCGGTTAAGAGAATTTAAAAAAAAAAAAAAATTCATAAAACTTTCCTATTGGCGATATTAAAGATTGAGGTCACTCTAGTTATACAACCTGAGGTTTGTAACTTCGAAAATGTGATAAGATCGCGTGATCAATACCAAATATCTAATTCAGTCAACAATACTCTCAAATGAAAGAAAATGTATCCTGTGATAAAAAATTTCGAATGTCAATTTCGTTTTTATCAGTATGATAATCGTCATGCAAATCAGATAAGGGTCTGATTTATATTGCTTTGAGTATGTAACAGCGGGTTCAATAGAATTTTATCACTGATCAACAATTGGACAGACTCGAGACGGAGACGGTTAAATAAAATTTGATAATTACGTTCAGGAACACAGATGTTATCTTCGGCCAAGTAGGCGTAGCCGGTCGCACAAGTGCACGAGCCACTCCGACACGTACTGTATCTTCCAAACATTGCGGAACACTGACGATTCTCTCGGCATGTACCTGGCCATTGATTCGTTACTGAAAACATAATGGTTAAGTTTAAAATTATTAAGTTTAAAATTATTAAAAATTTCCAACTGTGTACTGCGTACCTTCCAAGCAAGAATCACGACTTTTCGAAGGCACATAACCGATCCGACACGTGCAAGCACTCCTGTGCCTCAATTCCTCGCAGATCGTATTCGTGGTCGCACATTCGGTGACATTGGAGCAAGCTCCTCCCAGCCCTTGAATAAAATCAGGAATTCGTCATAAGCTCGTCTCCTGATCTGTGAAGCGGAAAGTCACTCACGCATGTTGCAGCTGAGGATACCATCAGGGGTGAAAGTCTGTTGATAATCCGCCTTACATTGGCACGTTTTCGACAGAGGATCACACTCTGCGTTGGGGTTTGCGCAGTCGGAAGTACACGACCCGAGGATGGCTGCAGGAGTTTGAATAAAAGAAAGTCTACAAGCCTCTGAAGTCATCGAAAACGTCACCTGTTCTCTCGTTCTTTCAGTCATTCGTTCTGCAGTTCGTCCATTCATTCGACAATTTCACTCCATTCGTCGAACCACTGATGGGTATTGGGTTACAATTGGACATATCGACAATCCATAATCTTTTGTCTTTTGCCGTCTTTTTTCAGATGCACTTTCGTTACATTTGAACATTCGATCCCATACAGGGTGAATTCCTGACGACTCGTTGATTCGAAGTTGGCTAGACTCGTGGAACAAGGTCTCCGACCATTTCGGAACCAGTTAAAGTGTCCGAATGATCATTTTTCTATTCTAGCCAACTTCAGATCAACGAATCGTAAAAAAAATGTGTACGCAATCAAATATCGATGAAGACGAGGGGCTTATTCACTCTCTGAATCTCTTATGTGGTGATTCGCGGAATCACTCGAGTGATCATGTTTCGACAAGTCACGTGACCTGGAATCGCAGTGAGACTATAAAATGTTCGAGATTTCTGGTGACTTTTAAAGATTCTGACTCCTGAAAATGGCTTATAGAATCGCGCAGAATAAGGTCACGATTCCGATGATTCTGGGAGTGAATCTGATAATGGTCACTTACGAATGCCGCAAGCGTCTCCTTCCGGGCTTGGAATCTGACCGTTCGCGCACTCGCATTTTCCTGCGACGCAGTCTCCGGCGAGACACTGCACTCCGCCAATGTCACACTTTGTCCCGGTACCTGGAGTAATCAGAACCGGAAGTGAGTCGGTATTCTGACGCGTTTTGTTTTCAAACCCTGATCACTCACGTGGTCTACAAACATCGGTTTCCGGATCCTGAGTGAAGCCGGCGTTGCATGTGCAGCTATTGACGGCCCACCCAGTTCCAGGTGAAATAATCCGTTCACACGAGGCGTTCGGGTCGAAGCATCTGTCCTCGGATCCTCCGCATCTCTCACCGAGTGCTTTAGAATTGAATGATTTAAGAAAGCGGTAGATTGGATATATCCTATAGGATTTATGGATATCGCATCGGAAAGTCACTTACGTACTGAACACCACGAGTTGTCGGACGATGGGACGTACGGATCCCAACAGACGCACACGAAATTTTCACATTTCAGGTTCGCGTGGGAGCAGCTGAAGGTGTTCAAGCAGTCCTTACCGAGATTGGCTTGACCGTTGCCACTTTGGACCAGGAACAGAAGACCGAGGAGAACCTGGAGGCCCAAGATGTTACGAAGCGTCGATGTCATTGGGAGCCGATATTTCTTACTGCCCACGTCCCTCGTACGGAGACTCGAGCAATTGTGATCTGTCTGTGATTTTAAACTTCTATCACCAATCGAATAATGAGATTGATAAGTGAAATTTGTCTAATCTTGACAGGTGTCGACTCGGAATAATTTTTGTTGCAAAAATTACTCAACAGATTCGCAGTGACTCAATTACTCTTACATTGAATCGTTATTGAAGATAAAATCAGATATTGATTTATCGATCACTCTGAAATCTGGATCTTGCACGAGGTCTGCTATCAGATATCACCAAATTGATCTAGGAAAGATTCTACGTCGACTCTGTTTTTATATCTAAACTTCCGGTAGAGTCTGAAGACATTGTTAATATGCGTTGCACTGAGGGGTTAATCACCCATCGATTTGCTGTACGACTGATTACACAAGGTTTCAATGATTCCAAAAGATTACAAGAGATTATAACATATAAGGTCCTCGAAGGGCTGGACACCGGAATACGCGCGTGAAGATCCCCTCAGTCTAAAGCTTGAGTTTGAACTTTGGACATGTGTATTAGTCATCTTTGAGATTCTGATTTAAAAAAAAATTAAAAAAAAACGAACAAGTCAAAACCCTTGGAATATTGTAGATATAACGTCTATATATAATCGTTTATCGCTCAAAAGGCAGAGTGCAGCCTAGTTTCTCGTAAGAGCCTAAATTTGAAGGAGAAAATAACTCAGTTCAGGCTTGAGACGTCCATTTTTTAATTTGAATTCATTCGGATTATTATTTTCGACCCAACTAAATGTACTATAATTCAAATTAGTTCACTGTAATTTGAATTAGTTTTGTTTAATTCGAATTGATTCTTGAATCCTCAATTAATTCCTACTAATAAACGTTAGTTAAAATTAATTTGTGATATTTCCGAGATTAATTCAAACCCGAATCCAAGTTAATTCCGATTAATTCGGAATAATTTTCGTTAATCTCCCCTAATCTGAATCAATCCAATTCAATTTTGTGAATTCAATTCAATTTTTTTCAATTCGAAATAATTGATTTAATTCACGTTAATTCGCATTGATTTTGATTCATTTTTTTTTTAATTCGACGAGTTTTTTAATACCCGCACGCTAAATTAGATTAAAAGAAGGTAAGAATTCCTCTCGATCTCAAATCAATGTTTTCAAAGACAGCTACAATCCAGTTCAATGAATACCGTATCCACTACATTTATCGTAGTTACAGTTCTAGTTAATTTGGGGAATCCTATATTGATTTGGACGAACATTTGAGGTAACCAAAATTATGGGAATCTTCGATCTTCTCTTCTTCTTCAAGTTTCTCGTTTTTGAATTGATCTTTATTTATAAAAATCGTGACAATTCACCGAATAATAAATTCAATTTGACGAATACAATTCTTCGAATGAAATGATTAAAAAAAAATTTTAAAAACTACCACGACTATGAGGCATCGCTTTACCTACAAAGCGAGCGGTGCAACGTTACAGCGATAAGATAAAACCGAGATATAAAAGTTCCTCGTAACACGAATAATCTATCTGACGCGTCGCTAACGCCCTCACGCTAAATAAATTCTCGTTCAATTAATAATTAGCAAACGTTAATTAATTAGTGATGCTGACAAGTTCATCCAGCCTCGTTTAAACATCCGCAGTTAGATTATAACGTTTGGAGGAACCGATCGGTGTGTTAAATCATAGCCGATTTCACCGCGAAGTTCATAGCCTACGAATACAGTGACCGCGGTTTGACCCGGAGCGTAAGATTCTTGAAATAAAATAAGAAAAAAAAATGGGACTAAAAAAATCGCCCGTAACCTCCGCCGGAGCGCTAGCATTCTACGTCGTCGTTTTCGAACTGCTGTTACAACAGGAGGTTCTGGTGCCTTCAGTCGTTGCCGCGACTCGGCACTGTGCTCGGCACGCGCATATTCAACAAAGACGTGAGTTATATACCTGTTACATAAAACGGATAATCGTTATCCATTTAAACAACGATTCTCCATAAATCAATACAACATGCGATAGTCACAGCCTTTAGACATAGTTTGTTGTTTTTTTACGATAAAAGAAAAACTTGTCAAGCGATCGTTAAAAAATTATGAAAGACCCTGGGAATAAAATATGATGTGAAACTGTAAAAAAAAAGAGACACAATAAACCACTTGTCGCAATTGCGTAAACGGAATAATAGAAACCGGCGTGGTAGTGGAGCGTACGCATGACCTCCATGGCATTACTAGTTCTCAGACTATGAGAACCTCGCGGTGTAAGAAATCTTCGTGACTCAACCGGATTTAGGCAGTTTGGTTTTTTATAAATAATACAATCACAGTTATACCTTAGTGAAGTTCTGTAAACAGCCCCGGGGTGCTGAAGCACGAAGATAAGCATTTGTTAATATGAAATGAGCAAATGTACTTCTAGCTGTGAAGAATATGCTGATAATAAAACTTCTTTACAACTAATCGAAGCAAAAGAAACACCGAAACACTAATGACGAGATCGGATGCAGTTGTCTTCTATAGCCTGATGTCAATGACATTGTTAGCCGAAGGATATAATCTGACCGGTCAAAAATCGAGTGGGTATATTCAATCACATTCATGCACTATAAATTTGAACGTAGAGATCATCAGAGATCTAGACTCTGGGATGTTCCGCATGCTGCACCCGCTGTCATTGATCCGTCGAAGATCGTTATCGCGCAGCGGAAACCAACACGAGCTGTGAACCCGAAACGAATCGATTATCCCAATTATCCAATGCGTCCCGAGCACCGGAACACCGCAAGATACAGCTTCGTCATCACATATCGTTTTGTCATTTGTTTCAGAGACTTTGGCAGCCTGTCAGTACGACAGCGATTGTGTCGAAAATGCATACTGCTGGTCCCAACAGACGTGTCTATGCAAGGAGGGGTACCTCGTCGACAGAAATCGGACTCACGTTCAGTGCTTGGCGAGTGAGTATTCCGTCACTGGCCCTACAGGATTAATTCCTGACCAATGACCATGAAACAGACGGAAGTTGGCTAGAATAGTGAAATGAGCTTCCCGAGGGGGTAACCACTTCAAAATGTGGTGTGCCAACCATTTCAGAAGCATTTCATAAGTATAATAAGTATTCCCCTAGTACAAAAATACTATTGGATGTCCGAATTTATCATTGAGCACCATTGAAATTTAATAATTTTCAATAGTTCTCAATAAGGGACCGAATAGTTTTCAACAGTTCTCAATAATAAATTGAATAGTTTTCAATGGTTCTTGATAATTAATTAGATAAATATTTTTTTAATACATCACGATAGTAAATTGAATAGTTTTCAACAGTTCTCAATAGTTTTCAATAGTTGTTATTAATTAATCGAACAGTTTTAATAGTTCTTAATGAGAAATTGAATAGTTTTCAACAGTTCTCGATAATAAATTGAATAGTTTTCAATAGTTCTCAATTATATATGAATTGAATAGCCTTCAATGGTTCTTAATAATTAATTAAATAAATATTTTTTAATATATCTCGATAGTAAATTGAATAGTTTTCAACAGTTCTCAATAGTTTTCAATAGTTGTTATTAATTAATCGAACAGTTTTAATAGTTCTTAATAAGAAATTGAATAGTTTTCAATAGTTCTCGATAATAAATTGAATAATTGCAATTCTCAATAATAAATTGAATAGTTTTCAGTTTTCAATAATAAATTGAATAGTTTCCAATAGTTCTCAATACTAAATTCGGACATCCAATATTACTTTTCTGTAACGGTTTCATGAGTAGGTCTTCCATGAGCTGATTGTCCCAACTATTCCAGACTCCATTCTAGCCAACTTCAGACTGTTTAGTTGTTAGGAATTATCCACCCAGCTGTACGATACTGCAATCAATTGCTCCTCAGTCTTCAGAGTTTGAACAGTACCCGACAACTATTACAGTATTTTGTATCGTAACGAGGTGTATAAACACCTCCTTCGGTCTCTTAAACGGCGCTAATCACAGTGATTAGTCCATCGACCGTCCATTGTCTTGCCGGACTGTGGTTCTCTCCCAAAGCTTGAGTGGGGTACGTCCAGTCTCGGTTGAGGGCTTGTATAGCTGACCAATTTACGTCAAGTCGGACTCTACGTACCCGGTGTCTAATTGTAAGTGTCAACGGTCAACGATGAAGACAGTTTCGGACGTTACCTGTCCACCGCGATCGACTAACTCGATGCTGTCCCATGGACTAGAAAGAAACCCGAAAAGTTTTGTTCCGAGAGGGTTTAGCCTACGGTTTTTAACGCTTGTCCTACACACATTATAATTACCATAGGATAATATCAATTTACTCGTTGGTTTTATAGTCGCAACACAAATGGGGGATCCATGCACCATGGACGTTCAGTGCCGCGTGACATTCACCGCCCAGGCGGAGTGCCGGAACGGGGCATGCGGCTGTTCCGAGGCTTCCCACTTCCAGGATGGTCGGTGTTACAAGACTAGACGTGAGTTTCGTCACAGAAAAACTCACGATGTCAATCGAAGAACGAGGAAAATGTGTCATCGATTGTAATCACATCGGAGAACCTTCGAGTACCTTCAACGTTTTGTCAATTTCCTTTTGTTCGGCTAATGTATTTTCGATTCGCAACGCGTTCCAAAGCCTTTTAAGCTAGTTTTTTCAAGCCATAGAATTACCGATGTGGTAATATGTGTCTTCTGTTGTATTCCGTTTCTTTGAGACGGTCGATTGTCGATATTATATAATACTTCGTCCAAAGAATGGAATGACGAGCGTTTCAATCACATTTTGGTCAATGTTGAGATACACATGAATTCTTTCGCGGTTATTAAATCTCACACTCGGGTGAAAAGTACTTTTTTAGATTCTTCAATCTATACACCGATTGTGTCAAAATTTACAAAAATTTTATAACATCCTGAGAAGTGGCTCTGTGCGAATGAACCGAGAGGGAAATAACTCAAGATTTGACTGACACATTAATTTTCTTGAAATGAAATTATTCAACATAACTAATTAAATTTCACCTTTTTTTATTACTAATCAATTTTTTCACCATCATTTCAGTTATTTCTCAATATTCCACGAGCTATTGACACGTTATTTCAATGAGATCGT
>JAFFZH010010467.1:9259-34347 GCA_018420115.1 Euura saliciscinereae | reverse complement strand
TTTAATGAAAAGGTACCTTGATAACCGCTTTGTAGAGGCTTATGGACCCCCTGCATCCGAACCCGCTGTCTTGTTCCGATTTATAGTATGACAGGGTGCCGTCCTTGAGTACGATGAACCTTGACTGCCACCCGTGTATGTAGTTAGTCCACTTTGACAGTATACCCTGTAGTTCGGGAACTACGACACCGTCTGATTCCTCGTCCTCTTCTTCCTCGCTGTAGTTCAGCGTTGCTGCTGTATTTACCGTAGATTGGATAGTCGGTTTCTCCTCGGCCATTTTAGAACGAAAATAAAATTTTTTTATTCCACGCTCTGTGTTTATCGTTCTTTTTATATTAGTCACTGGGCGATATTTCGAACGTTGTCATTTCCGCTGGAATATCATATGATACGCGATTATCTCTATTATCGCATTTTTTTTTCACTGTAGTGTTTGTTTATTTTTTTTTCTTATTCTTAAACACAAACTTTTATTCACTATTTATGGAATACTATTTATTTCCGTGTTTAGTAGATTTTTTTGTTTATTCTTCACTTTTTCCTATTTTATCCTGTCTTCGAGATACGAGATTTGTTAATCATCACATTCACATAACCCCACGACTTACGACGCCGCCATCTTTGATTATCTACACGCTTATTGCGCGTCTGTGTGTCTCTCGGTGTTAATACGGTATCGCACAGATGGCGGGACTGAGGCAGCTGTCACACTCATGTTTCCCGCCAAAACAAGAGAAAAACGTTCACAGGCTAAGGGCGCGAAATTCAAAACAAGATTCTCAAATATTTATTTTTCAGAGTCTGATTTTTCGATATTCTTTGTACAGTTCGTCTATTCTCCTTCCTTCCTCAATCTTAAAAGTATTTCAATAATACTGTATCATTTTGAAGACACTTTTTTGCTCATATATCGATGTTTGATTCTTTGTCAAATCGCTTTTTCATCGCTTCAACTGAATAACTTGGGATAATATCTTTGTTCGAATTAGTAGAATATCGAATTTCTGAAATCGAAGTCCTTCTTTCAAAGTTGCAATCCATTATTATCATAAAATTATGCTGGCTGATTAAAAATTCACGAATAATCAGACGTTTCTCAAAATTGATATAAAAAATTGACCGACCAATTTTGAAAAGTGTTATACACTTGTCATATTTTTTTTTCAAATTCTCTATAAAATGTAGAGAGAAGATGAAAAAAGGAACTAAAAATACTTGAAGAATGAAAATAAACGTCTTTTCAAAAATGAATACGAAACTTTTGATCCCAATTTAATTGACAAGGATCGATTCTATGTGAAGTATATCACTTAATTTTATCGTTCATATACCTAATAATAAAACGGCAAGCGGATTAGAAGCGGTGCTAGGTATAAACAAACTCTCAATTGGCACGTTGACCAGATCTAAAATAACTGTACAACGATTGTATAACGAGATGATGGCACAGTGTTTATTTATCGAATAAAATACAGACTAATATAGACGTACAGTCCTTGACAATGACGACCGTGATTACAGCACAGGAAAATACAAGCGAGCTGTGCATAACCACGACCATGAATATCGACGAGTCTGCAGTCTCTGTACTAGAATAGTTTCTTCTTCCGCCACCAGACGTGTCGTGTAGTTAAATTTTGGAACCCAATTGTAACAGTGTGCGTGTGTGTGTGTGTCAGGAATTTTCTTCAGCAGCACTTGAGCGGGCATTCGACGGGGATGATCCTCTCTCCCGGCTTGCAGGCGTTCTTCTTCGGCGCTGTGATCTTGAGGATGCCGTCGGCGGTGAGGACGCACTTGACCTTGTTGATGTCGTTCTGAGCCGGGAGGGTGCACCTCCTGAGGAACTCCTTCGTGATGTGACCACAGTCGCCGTGCTTCTCCTCGTGCTTCGCCTCGATCACGATCACGTTGTTGACGGTCGATACGCGGATCTCCTCCAGCTGGTATTGACTCATGTCGATCGAAAGTTCGAAGGTGTATTTGGCGCAGACGCAGATCGGCTTGGGTGGTGGCGGCGGGGGAGCCGGACGCACGCAGATCGGGGTCGGCTTCAGGTGGACGTGGAGGCAGCTCGGGGTGTTCGAAAGCACCGTCTTCGTGACTCCGACGCAGACGTGGGGGTGCAGAAGGTGGAGGGGTTTCTCGATTTCGGCGCAGAAGTCGCAGAGCAAAGAGGAGACACAGGCCATCTCGACTGTTTTTTTGGTTTAAGTAAACTTTGGGGCTTTTGTAAAGTTGATTCAATCGAGCTTGTTGACTCGGGTTGACTGATGACTGCTGAGGATCGACGCCCACCTTTTATACCGCGATCGGTTTGCCGAATATCGGATGCGAAAACCGGATCTGCTGGCACCATCGGATAATTATTCTAGGTATCCGCATCCGCGATGCTGTAGATGTCGTCGATACCACGATGCATTAATTACGTCTGGTATTAATACGCCGATTGAATCACACCGCGTCCGATATTAATAGACGGATTAGCAGATGTTTGGTATCTCAATGACTGATTGATTACTCAATAACGTTGCGAAACGAGCTACTCCACAATTATTATTTTCGTATCTAAAGAATTTTTTTTAATCGAAGATTTGCTGTGGAGGACAGCGATTTCGTCAGCCTTCGAACGACCAAGATCCAATTTAGTGAAGATCGGTAAGGTAAAAATTCCCACGGCGATCCCTTCGGCCTCTGGGTACGTGGTTTCGACGCACAATTCGAGGGCTACGGTCGAGTAGCTGACCACGCAGACCCTGAAAATTTATGGAATTATTCAAGGGTCACTGAATTGTTGGATTTTTTTTCAATTACCCCCATATCGCGCCGCTGACAAGTGAAGATGCAGAGGGACGTGGATATCGCTCCGTAATCATTTCGTGACAGTTTATCGTCAGCGATGAATCGAAATTTGGATTTTAACTCTAGAACGCCAACAAAACTTGAAATCACGCATTTCTGCTCTTGTTCGGCACTTTTCTTTTGTTTAAATCGTTTTTTCACCAACTAGTAGATGTTGAGACTGACTCTCATACACGGCATCCTCTTCCTTATCAAAAGATGAAGAGATTTCGCTATAATTAAGCCCAGTTATCGCATATAAAAAGCCATAGTGGCGTTAGAAGTCAAGCAAAAAGATTGTACCGAAAGAACCCCGCACAAACCTTATGGAAATTGGGTTTCGGCGAAAAGTGCAAAAAATTGCGGGATATGTAGTTCTTGGGGTCTTGATTTATAGTTACCATTGGCACGATGCGCGGAAATCAATTTTTCAGAAGTCAGGAGGGTTTGAAAGTCGCAATTTTCAGCTATATGTATGAGATGATCACTCGTCGATCGACTATGCGTGACGTTATGCATGAAGGATCGCAAAGACTTCTGAACTAAATTGGCCTCAAATGACTTCACATGACTTGAACGGACTTTGCGTGACTTTGGGTGACTTCGGGTGAATTCGAGTCGATAATTGATTGCAACTGACTTCAACGGGCTTAACGTGGCTTCGCCGGATTTCAATATTCATTACCCCTCAGAATCCTTGTTACATTCAGTGATTGATGCAGCGCATAGACCACCACAAATAGATTCAAACCATCCACAAGTAGGTACTGGTACCACTGCTGATGTCGGTCGTACTGAAAACAACGAACAGAGCAAGCTGGAGCCATCGTCTCCTGAAGAGTCGAGTGTCCGGCTTTGAATTTGAAAAAACATTCACAGAATCGTAGTCTTTTTCAGTTCCTCCGTCGTACCTATCATTGCCACTCTCTGATATCTGATCATCGGTTCCTCAAGATCTCCGTTACTGATTGTAGCGCAATCGTCTTCCACTGGCATATTTTTTTCCGTGTGTGTATAAAATGTAGCTCGAAATTAGTGTCCGCGGTACACTTATTGCACTTTGTTCACATTCTTAAAATTTCAACGATACAATTGAGCGTCTTATTAGTCGCGACTTTATACCGTCTTTTCTAATATCGTCAAGGCTACTTATCTCATTACATTGCCGGCCACATGTTTCATATTGGCTCAACAATCTACATTGGATCGTGATAACAAAAACGCTACAACTACGATGTGGAAAGACTCGGAAAACGTGACGGGACCACGATGTACTGATTTGAACCGATTGAATTGCTCCCAACCGAACCGAATACGTCTAGGGATACAATGGAATCATTTTTGTCACGCTATATGATTGGAAAGTATGATTTTCGAAGCCTGTAGAGCATGCGTAAGGTGCCTGATTTCCGAGCAGTGCGGAAAGTTTTAGTTTCACCGAAATGGCGGCTGGAAACTGGTTTTTAACGGTATTTCAACTCCCTTACCAAAAAGGTTCTTTACATTCCGAAAGAACTCATGACCCGACCATTTTGTCATTTTGTGAAATGGGTTTATGACTTGCGTTACGAGTTCACTCTTTATTTACTCAGTATTACATACGTGAAGTTTTCTTATTCAAAAACCTTCACTATCTCCATACGTGCGGTTGAACAAAAAATTAATTATAGTGGACAGATCATTTTTATCAATCATGAATGTTCGTGTATTTTTCTTATCATGGCTTCGGAGTTGACGCTTGAACTTACACAGGTCCGTGTTTTTTGGCCTTTTCGTTTTCGTTTTCAAGACTTGATGCTCTCAGTTTCCTTAGGTTTTAATACCTGAAGCTTGACGTCGCTGTATCCAGCGACTCTGGCAGCGTCCGAACGACGAAGATCCAGTTTAATGACGGTCGCCAATATCGTTCCAAAAGCTAAAGTAACGATCATACACGCGTGTCCAGCCACGTCACCGTATGTGTCTATCATCCTTCCAGTAATCATGATCAATAAAGTTCCATAAATTTGAGGAGCGATGCTGTAGATTGCCAAGACGACCTGTTCAGCCTCTGGATACGTGGTTTCGACGGCCAAATCAAGGCTCAGGACAGCATAGCCGACCAAGGAAGCGCTAAATTCGTGGGGACGATTATTAACCTGTGAGTTATTCGGCGCAGGGTTAGTTCGAGGATCATGCTTTGGTTGTTTTAATTACCCCCATACCCCGCCGTTGACGAATACCAGCCATTTCACTTTCATGACCATGCTGATGGCGAACAGAATTTGGAAAAGTAGAGAGGAAATGCAGAGGGAAGTGGTGACCAATCTGTAATTATTTCATGCCATTATTCCATGTACTGTCAATATTTTGTTGGCATATCTCTACTCACCGGAACTTCTTCGTCTTGTCTAGGACACGAGCGAAGAATGTCGCGCTGATGGTGCCAGCGAGGGCCGTTAACAGACCCAGATTTCCAATTTCAACTTCGGCGTCCTGCAATAGGTTTTCGGCGATCCCCGGACTTACCTTGAAACGTGCCAAGTACAACGGATTCGAAACAGTATTCATCGTTGTGAGAATGCAGACAACAGAACCGTAGGTGTTCCAGAGCACGACAAAACTCCTGTTGGTCAGAATACGTCTCACTTGTGGCCAGAACCCTTCGGTATTTTCTGTATCTTGATTCGTTCTTTGAAGCGCCCTCGTGATACTCGGTGGCAGGGAAGGTTGGTCCTGGAATACTGCGAAGGAAACGAACTTCAAACAAACGCTAAAATTTCTTCGACAGATTTCACAACACCGAATCTTACGCAGCAGTATAAGAACGAGAACGACGGTGCACACGACCGCCACGGTGAAGAAAAATTGGTACAAATCGTCACCGATATCCGCGATGTCAGCGTGATTTCGCACTGAACGGGTCGTCACTACGAAGCCCATCAAAGCTCCGACCTCTATCCCGTAGCACGCGATTGTAGTGGCAGTGGCGACTTCCTTTGGGCCAAACCAGCACGCAGCTAATCGCCCAGGGAGTGTAGTGATAAATATTTGCGCAATAGCAACTACGGTTTGTCCGACGAATGTGACCGCGAAGAGGTCCGGAGATACTGAAAATACTTTGATCCAGGCTCCGATGCAAGTTGCACTGGCGCCGATCAGGATACTCCATCGAAGACTAATCCGCCTCATCATAAATGTCGCCGGAAATATACCGATCAAATAGACCACCTGGTAGATCATGCTGGTCCATTGAATGGACAACGAGGACACGTCCCAATACCTTTAAAAGAAAGACATTCCAGAAACTCTTCTGATGAGGATGATAATGTGATACGATGCACACGATCAACTTACTTTTCCATGATGTTGCTGCAAACCGTGTACTGGAACCACTGCATGTTGGTTGTCATACTGCAAGATACGAATAGAGCAAGCTGAACCCATCGTCTATTGAAGAGTCGAATCTCCGGCACCGAGTTTGCTGATATATTCGTAGATTCATGCTCTTCTTCAATTTTACCGACGTGAATTCCGCCAGCTGTTGGGGATACCAAATTTTGGTGGTCGTCGTTACTTTTGCCATTATTTTCCATCGTCATCTCGCTGTTCTTTCAATCTTGACTGAAGTCGTTATCAGATTCGATCTTCTGTCGGAAAATTAAAGCACGAAACTCCCTATTCTTTACACCCTAATCCCTCACATATCTAAACGAAACTGAATGAGATCTTCAATCCTAGTCAGCGCCATTTCTGAATATGTTGAAATTACAGTACTCCCTCTCTAATTCCCGCGTCTCAAAGCTCACTGTCACGAGGTGTCACACCTTCTCATTCAACTTGGAGCTTACATAAAGACGGCAGTATCGTGTGAGGGAACTCCTTCCCCTGCGATTGAAGGGCAGTGAAAAATGACAGAGGTGGAAATCAGGGAGGGAGCAATTCAAATCAATAATTCATCAACTAAGGTGACAACTGTGACACGCGGTGTATTTTCCGAACAGCTAAACTCGAGCCCAATACACAAAGTCAGTCCATTTGACTATTCGAGTAGAAATCAGGTCAGGTAAGCCTATGTAACCTAAGGTTCCATCAGAGCCTGATCGGGCTCCGGTATTCGGCAGTAATGTCAGCTTCGTAAATTACTGGATGTTGTCTAAAAGTCGTCGCGATCATGACGTACGGAACACTTTTTGCCATCTAAATTTTGCCCTAGTCCAAAAGGTGTCTTGAAGATGACTGTCGGAAAGTTTGGCCTATGTCATATTTACCATGACCTCCAGACACCATTCAGTAATTTTCAAGCTCATCACCTGCGAAATAAACATGACGTAATCCAATTGAATCGAATGATAATCAATTTTCATTAGTGGTGTTACGTCTGGCCCCACGGTCCATACGTCGCCCACCCTCACAAACCCTCTCACACACACAGTTAAGAATAAGATCTCTCTTCTATACGCAAGATATTCTGTTGTTACTCATCACTGAATAAACCTTCGATATACTTCTGTATCTTTATACGGGATGAACCCCATGTAAATATGCTGTGACTTATGCTCTGCTTGTTACAATGGTATTTAAATCCATCCGGACAGAAAAACATCTGTTCGGAATTATTTTAAAACACGTTCAACAGTGTCTCCAACTGTTTCTACAATTGCAAAACTCGAGTAGAAATATGAGAACGAATAAAATGTGGCGTATAGATACCACGATTTTTTTTAGCGAATACAGTTTCCGTGTTTCAACACGGGGAACATTCAATTGTTGAGGAAAGTTTTGTTGTTCTTGGTCTTGCATGTTGTCACAGCTGTGATACTGACGAGCGGACTAAAGGATATTGTGACCGCGAAGAGGTCCGGAGATACTGAAAATACTTTGATCCAAGCTCCGACGCAAGTTCCACCAGCACCGATTAGGATAGTCCATCGAAGACTCAATCGCCCCATCAGATATGTCGCCGGAAATACACCTAGCAAATATACCACCTCGTAAATCATGCTGGTCCACTGAATTGAGAACGAGGAAACGTCCCAATACCTATAAAGAAAATGCGTTACCGAAACTGTTCTGAATCTGGACCCACTAACCCAGTGGTGCTCGAAGAAGTTCGAAGGACGTGATAACGATTCCTGCGATTCCAGGTGCTAGAAGTGACTTTTCATTGGAGTCCGGAGAGCTCGGAAATATAAGGAGCACAGTGACCACATATTTGTGATTTCAATATATTTCTGCAATATCTGCGATTCTTCTTATTCTTCTTATGCGTGAATTTCTTTATTTGTCTTGCAATGTATGGTTTGAGAGTGAATTCTGTTGAACTCGATTTTCAATAGGTATTACTTTTATTTCTGAGATTCTGATAAGGATTACATCTCGTTATACTTGATATGTTGACACATATAGAATCTCTTTCGCAATTGCAATCGCTGACTACATATATGTGTACAAGAACGGGATGAAATATGTTGTTGTTCATTGTCTCAGCTGTGAACTGTGAAACGTATATTTCTAATGAGCCAAGAGGCTGATGTGAGTAGGGAGAAGGAGTTGGACTGACGAAAACTGAAGATGAACACAAATGTAGGATTTTTTTTCGGCGCAACGACTAGATGGAATTTGTTCATATATTTGCTCTGGAAATATTTCTGCCAAACTCAGAAAATCTTCCGACAGATTTCGATACTTGGAGAGGGAATATTCTTGACAGGATTATCTACGGTGTGGAGTAGGATTATTTTGTAACAATTTCCACTGGGATACAATATTTCAAATAATTGTCAATGAACTATAGCTGAATTTAACTGCTGGGATATGACGTTGCTGAATCCAGCAGCTTTGGCGGCTTTTGATCGACGAAGGTCTAATTTACTAAAGGAACCTAGTATCGCTCCGATAGCGGCAAATGCGATCATGCACGCATGTCCACCTACGTCACCGTACATGTCTTTCATCCTTCCAGTAATCAGGACCATGACAGCTCCATGGACTTGGGTAACTGTGCTGAAAACGCCCAGAACGACCTCTTCAGCTTCCGGGTAGGTGATTTCGATGCACAACTCTAGACCTGTGGTAATCAAGCCGAATAGAAAAATCCTGGAAATGTGTCGATGATTAATAACTCGAAATTCGTTGGGCAGACACTAAATTATGTTTGTTCGTTCAAATTACCCCCATATTCCGCAGCAGACAAACACCAGCAATTTGAGTTCCATGATCATGCTGATTGCGAACATAATTTGGGAGAGTAGAATGAGGCAGCTGAGTGAAATGAAGATCACTCTGTAATCATATCACGAGCATTGATTATCATCTTGGCGTTCATATTGTCGGTATTTCTTTGTTTTCCGCTCAATTTTACCGGAATTTCTTCGTCTTGTCAAGGATAACACCGAATAATGTCGAGCCTATGGTACCAGAGACAGCAATGACGACACCCAGATTTCCAACCTCGAGTTCACCGTTCTGGAATGAGTTTTTATTCCGGCGTAATCATACGACTCAGAGAGATCAACGGTCCAGATAATTACCTCAAAATGGGCCAAGTACAAAGCGTTCATGACCGTAGACATGGTGGCCAAAAGATTGACGAGAATGCCGTAAGTGTTACAGAATATCATGAAGCTCTTGTAAGTCAAAACCCTTTTCACTGCTGGCCAAATCCCTTCGACATTTCCTGTCTTCTTATTCGCTCTTCGAAGCGCCCTTGTGATACTCGGTGGAAGTGGAGGTTCGTTCTGAAAAACTGTGGAATCGAAATGACATTAAGACATTAAAACACTACGATATTAAAACTCACGTAGCAATATAAGCCCGAAACCTATGGTGCATACGATCGCTACGACGATGAAATACTTGTACAAATCGTCACCGATATCCGCTATATTAGCATGATTTCTAACAGAATGTGTTGTGGCAACGAAGTTGATCATGCTTCCCGCCGGTAGGCTGTAGCACGCGATTGTAGTGGCTGTAGCCAATTCTTTGGAGCCAAACCAGTACGCGGCTAATCGCCCAGGAAAGTTGATGAAAAATATATGCGCAATAGCAACTACGGTTTGACCGATGAATGTGACCACGAAAAGGTCCGGAGATGCCGATAACACTTTTATCCAAGCACCGAGACACGTTCCGCCAGCGCCGATCACCATAGTCCATCGGAGACCAACTCGCCCCATCAGATGGGTTGCTGGGAATGCGAAAAGCAAATAGACCACCATGTAAATCACGGTGGTCCATTCGATGGCCGCTGAAGACACGCCCCAGTATCTGAAAAGAAAGTCACTTTCAAGACCCGTACGACGAGGTAAATGATCACAATGAATGATCACATGGTCGTCTTACTTTTGCATGATGTTGCTGCAAACCGCGTACTGGTACCACTGCAGGTTGTTTACCGTACTTATAACCGTGAATAGAAGAAGCTGGAACCATCGTCTCTTGAAGAGTTTGATATCCATCACCGGGTTTGACAGAACTCTCAGAGATTCGTAGTCTTCTTCGGTGTTGGCCGGATCCTTGTGATCACCGACGATCGCGCCATACTGTTCCACAAACATCTCTCGTTATTATCACACTGACTACTGACATCAGTGCCGCTTTTAACAGAATAGTTGATGCAGAAAGACTCACATTTTATAATTATTCGCAACGATTCTCGTCAACAATCTATACAACATAAGAATCATCCGTTGTCTCCCATCCTGTAACAGCTGTGATAACAACAAAGGGGGCGTCCATAAATTACGTGAGGGGTTTAGGGGGGGAGGGGGTCAAGCCGAATCTCACGAAATCTCACCAAGGGGGGAGGGGGGGTCGAAAAATTGCAAAAAACACCTCACGTAATTTATGGACGCCCCCAAAGGGGCAGCCTCTCGTCCACTGAAATAGCTTCCGACACATCAATAATATTTATCCGCATGAATAAAAAGGCACGTTTCCATTCCGTGTATGCTACCCTGGCAAAACAGACTGTAGCTTTGACCAGGTTTCTCTCTGCACAGTGCGGCGTGTTTTTCATTTATGCTATTTGAACACGAGGAACAATCGACTTCATTCAACTTCAGTGTCCCAAATCGAATCAGTGCATTACCAATCTTTAATCGTAGAAGGTTGACCTCACTTTTTTCGAGATATGTCATATCCCCAAAATTGAGAAATCATAGCAAAAGTATTTTTGATCCAAGTTTTTCGAGGGGGCGTTTGAAACAATCAATCGAGTTTTCCGAGCGCAAAGAAAACCTATGGAGCATCCATTGAATCGAACCGAGCTATTGCATTAGGAAACTAAATGAAGATCCTTGACGTTCTTCTTCAGGTTCGCGATCTGTTGTTTCGAATCATAACAAGATATGCAATCAATGAGAAACGTTTATTTGTTTTTGATCTCGTTGTTACAGCTGTGATACTGACGAGCGGAATCTGCAAGCTTGAACGAATGATAGCCTCGTTCTTCGGTATTCGGCCAAACTCATAACACAATGATTGTTTCATTGTATAAAGTAACTAACTGGGTTGACGAATTGTTCACACTTTATTGATTCAGTATTATGTAAGGCCTTCACTGTCTCCATTATCGTCTCGTTTTCGCCCACTACGTTTCAGTTTACGACTTGATACTCGTCTTTTTCTGAGGCCTCAATACTTGAAGCTTGACGTTACTGTATCCACAGTGCAGCTGCGTGTTTTCCGTGCATTCTGTTCCATCAGTTCCATTAGTCACGACCCACAAGCTTCTTGAACGGTATTCCAAAGACCGGATGACCATTTTTGATGACCGGATGACCATGACCGGTGGGGGATATCCAGTCCGGTAGTGAGAGGCATCCAAGCCCACTACCAGGCCCACTGTTTTTTTCTTCGGCTCTAATCGGCTGGACCGTCACCATGATAATTGAGTCTATTATTTTTCGAGGTCGATACGTCCCTCCAACAAAAATGATTCTCACTCACTTCAGCATCATCATCTGCGGCTTGTGTATGGGAAGTAAAACGGGGGAATGGTTTTTTGAGAGATAACATCGAACGATTTAACTTTCCACACAACAATTATTACACGTGTACGCTATTTTATATTACCTGAACAGTTTTTATTATGATAATATTACAACATTCACACGGCTCGATCTACTTGGATACTCAATCATCGGGATTGAGTCGAAGGCTAGTTCTCTCCATTCCGGACTCAAGGCTTGATTCTATTATTCGAATGCAAATGGGTGAATGACTGTTTTGAGATTCCTCTGCAGGTCACACAAATTTTTGTATTTACTCAACATATTGTATAAATTATACAAATATAGGTACACGTAAGCACTCCTTTCTCAGGGGCCTCCGCTCCGCATCCTCGTCAATCATGTTCCTCCGTTCTTGTCTTCCATCATGTGCTGGGTGCCACGTCCCTTACCTCAAGCCTTTCGGAGTTCAATTTAAAAATTCTCGTTTTGTACTAATTCGATACAGACGCACCGTTTTTAAGGCTTGTCCTTTTCAGTTTCCTCAGGATTTAACACCCTGGGCGTAACGTTGCTGTATCCAGCTGCTTTGATGGCCTTCGATCGACGAAGATCCAGTTTATTGAAAACCGTCAATATCGTTCCTAACGTCAGAACCGCGGCTATGCAAGCATGTCCCGCCTTGTCTCCGTAGTAATCTATCATCCTTCCAGTTATCAGGATCGTCGTGATCCCGTAAACTTGATTGCCGATGTATAAAATTCCCATCGCGACCCTTTCGTCCTCTGGGTAAGTCGTTTCGGCGCACAACTCGAGACTAGTGGCCGTGAAGCTGACTATGAAGACCCTGAAGATGTACGAATGATTAGCGACCTCGAAGTCTTTGCGTGTGTTAAAGATCAGACAACAGTTCGTTGGTCTATTTACCCCCATATCCCGGTGATCACAAACACCAGCCACTTCACTTCCGATATCATGCTGACAGCGGACACGATTTGAAAAATCAAAGTGAAAACGTAGAGGCTGATGGAGATCGCTCTGTAATTATTTAACGACAGTTTTATGATCATGGTCAAGTACTAGTCGACGTCAAGAGATTACATGCCTGAATTTTTTCGTTTTATCGAGGACGAAGGAGAAGAATGTGGCGCCCAAAGTGCCACTGAAGCCCGCTACGAGACCCAACTGACCAACCTCAACTTCGCCGTTCTGAAACAATTTTTTTTTATAACGGCAAAATTGTAAACGATTTGGAAATATCGATTTACCTTGAAATGTGGGAGGTATAACCGATTCGTGACTGAAGCCACAGCGCCCAAAACCCCGGCGGAACAGCCGTACGAGTTCCAGAGCATGACGAAGCTTCTGTTGGTCAAAATTCTCTTCACGGGTGGCCAAAACCCTTCGACAGTTTTTGTCTCGCGATTCGATTTCTGCAGCGCCCTCGTCATACTCGGGGGCAGCGAAGGCTCGTCCTGGAAGACTGTCAAATAATCCATGTAATAACGATGAGACCTTACTCACATGTACCTTTTTCTACCACATATACGCAGTAAAAACGAGTGAGAGTGAGGTTCGAACCATGAGAGGGGCAGCACTTTCTTGGTTTATTTCACCGTTACTATATGGTTACGAGACTTTTTTTCCCTGCTGCCAGACTTTTCTTTCCCCTGGTAAGTTTTTTTTTACCGGTGAAAAAAACTGTGACTTCCATCCCGTTGAGGAGGGCGAAAAACACGAGTTTTTTATGCATGTGTGGTAGAAAACCAAATATTGATGGCAAAACTTACGAAAGAGAACGAGAAGGAGACCGATGGTGCAAATGATCGCAAAGGTGATGAAATACTTGTACAAATCGGTACCGATGTCCGCTATATCGTCGTGATTCTTGACCGTAATTGGTGTGACCATAGTGCCTATCGAGATTCCGATCTGTATGCCGTAGCACGCGGCTGTGGTGGCCGAGGCGACTTCTTTGGAGCCAAACCAGCACGCAGCCAATCGTCCTGAGGTGCAAATGATGAACATTTGCGAGAGAGCGACTACGGTTTGTCCGATGAACGTGACCGCGAAGAGGTCCGGGGACACCGATAACACTTTGATCCAGGCACCGAGGCTCGTTCCGCCAGCAGCGATCAGGATTGACCATCGGAGACCGACTCGCCCCATCAGATGGGTGGCTGGGATGATGGTCAGCAGATAAACGACCATGTAGATCATGCAGGTCCATTCGATCGCTAACGAAGAAACGCCCCAGTACCTGAGGACGAAGGGTGAAGTACTCTTCCGGCGAGGGTGAAGATCGCAGTTTCTTACCTCTGCATGATGTTGGTGCAAATCGTGTACTGATACCATTGCATGTTGTTCATGATGCTGCACATGATGAATAGAACAAGCTGGAGCCATCGTCTCTTGAAAAGCTTCGTATCTGGAACTTCAGGGAAATTTTCGGAGTATTCTTCGGTTCCGCCGTTGAACGTTTGCCCGTTTTGTGGTAACCGGTTATCTTGGTGATCACCGTTGATCTTGCCGTCCTGTTTCACGAGCATGTTGATATTCTTTCAATGATAACCGAGATCGCGCTCGAAATGGATGTTATCTAAAAACTGAACGATTCATCAATCAGCCTCTCCGTGCTCTAATGAACCTGATGAGGATACAGTGGCAATGATTAAAATGTCCGTATATTCCAGACGTTTGGTCAATTGGTCTTGGATCTCTTTTTGAGGCATATACCGTGTGAGCAACATCAATGTCAATATTATCTTAGTGAAATCATAATGAGATTCAATACGTCTCTGCAGTTGGATAAAGAAAACGAATGTTTTTCTGGGTTAACATTCGTTTCTTTCTTTCTGGTATTATCATAACGACTACTTACCAAAAACTAGCTGCCACGTTCTTCTCATTCGCATTTCTATTCCTCTATTTTATACCAATCGCATTAACGAGTCTCAGAAATTTGTTCCACGGGTGCAATAATCGCGATCCTTTGCCTCCTTCAAGATGAACCTGCGGCGACATCGAAGATCGAAAAATCGGTCAAAGACTGGATCTAGTCAAATTGGATGTTGTCAGATTCTGAGCTAATTGGCACCAAAAGTAGCTTCAAGTGGGAAGAAAAAAAATAATAAATCAATGAATCCCAGGAAACGTATAGGAGAATCTATGAAAGAAGTGGGAAAAAGATTGTGACGGAAGCGTTTCGGCTGTGATCCAAAAGACCTTGGACAACGTGATCCGAAGTTGTGTTACAGGTGCTCTTGTGTAGGTACACATGAGAACATACGTCCACTCAGTTTGCTTGCAGATTTTTGTGAGGATGCCTGATTCAATTTTATTTTACACATCGACAAATGCATAGAATGAGTAGGTGGCATCACATCTGTGTATTGACATGTTTGCACACTTCTAAAAACATGGAACACCGCATTTTTTGTTGCCTCAGCTGTCTACCGTATCTTCTAAATGAGCCCAGATGCTTTTTTTCAACTGTAGAACTGAGTCTTCACGCGAAATTTCAGTCAAATCGGCAAAGTCGTTCCAAAGTTATCCTGCCCAAAGCGGACCCATTTGCAGAAAGCAGACCATTTCAAGCCGTGATATATCGGTCAAGTATTTAGATTTTTCCCGTCTTGAGCGCTCAAATTACAGATGAAACCACCACCTTTCAGACCATATATTTGTCACTCAATATGACATTTGGTTCTAAAATGTCGCTGAAATTGGGCCCGAAAGGGTGACACAGATCCCCTTAAGGATGTATTGGCCGTACAATCTCAACCAAAAGTGATTCTCGTCGGCAAATTGAGTACTTCATGATAAGATAAAAATCGGAAAAAAATCAAATCCTCCTTAACAGCCGATCAGGCACTTCAAGCACTTATCACCATCGAATACACCTTGCAACCGGCCAAAATCGCTGTAATCCGGAGAGGTGGGGCAGATTCAGACGTTTTTTTTTTCCACAGATCGAGTTATAAACCTAAACAAGCATCTATTTTGGTCCGGTTCTTGAATATATCGGTACTTAAATGTTCATCCTTCAGCGGCCTTCGAAGTGCACAGTCGATTTTTGTCGATGGAAAAAGTACTCTGCCATGTGATGTTTTATTAATGAATCATTGTGTTATGTGACAATCATATTCGGCTAATTTCGATTAAAATTATGTTTCTCTGCCGTTGAACAATTATAGTTCAGATTACGAAAAACATTCAAACTTGTTATTCGTGGTTGATATTTCTGTTCCATTTGCAAAAATGACAGCAAACATAAAAATTTATCAATATCAGGGAATATTTAAAAGTTATACGACCAATTTCCATCCTATTCCAATACGCAGCGACTCTGAATATTTCCCACTCTCTGGCAATTAGGAAAAAAAAATCGAAATCCAGCATGTTCACGGTATATAGCTGAATATTTCACACAGTGAAATTTGCTTGAGGTAATACCTATTCGTGTGTAGAAACTACTTTTGAAAATATGCAATGCTCATGATGCTACAGCCTCACGAAACAAATTGAAAGAATCTGATCGTTGAGCGTCAATTTGTTTCATTTCACAATTGCGAGCGAACTATTTCTACACAGGCAACCTAGACTCTGGATAATGTTTGCTTTTGGTGTTTGTGATGTAGAAAACAAATAACACTATCCTACGTAATCCGCAAACTGTGATAATAGAGGTAATAGAGGAGCTCTACCTGAGTGATAAGCGCCGGCACGTAGGCAACCGAGTGCACAGCAGGCACCGGAAATAGGAGTCTTGTGACTTGTCCGATATGAGCTCGCTCGACTGCTTTTGCGAAACGTACTTGACACTTTCAAATTTAAGAATTTCGAACAAAAAGGCACCTGATAATCGTTTGCATTACTTTGGGTTGAAGTATTTTCTAAACCGTTTTTGAGTTAATAAAAATACATTCTTAAGATCGACGGCCACAAGATAACTCGGAAACCGATGGACCGATCTTGATGAAATTTTACCCCAGGGATCGAACATGAATATCAATTAAATTTATCGTCCATTGTTCGAATTCAATTTCGTCAATTTTTTATATTTTTGAACCGTATTTATGGATTCAATTTCGTCAGTACTTTTCCATCAAATTGCGAAAAAAGAATAGATTCTTTGATTTCAGATGATTAGCGACAATTATGTCTCCAATTTAACGAGCTGTGCAACCGCCATTTGGCAGAAGACAGAAAAAAATTACCTTGAATAATGGAAACATGAAATAAAATCATGTCAAAATCCAAAAAAAAAGCTCAGTAACTCCTTCCTGACGAAAAAAAATCCAGTAAACTATATAGATTTAGGCATCACTCATCCAGGAAGCACGATGAAAAAAAAAATTTCAGCGATCCTCGGCGATTCCGGTTCTTTGTACTTCTAGGATGTTCGATCACCCGGAATGAAATTGAGTAACAAATCAAAGAATTTTTGGATTTGCGGGAAGCGAAAGGAGCTCTTCAATTATAACTATCCGAGTGTTCGAAGAAAACGAGTTATAATCGTCGATAGTTATTTATCTTCTCCTTCGTTATTTCTGTTTACTGAATCGACTATTCCAACGCGTTATTTACAGGAGAAACAATCGTTCTTGTTATAGCTGTTCGAAGACTATCGAAGCATAAATAAATAGCAACGATCTCTCAATTCGCATGCATACGATCGGTATGCGCGACAATATTATCTCTCAATGTTGATCGAATGTTTCGATATTGATATTTTCCATACCGAACAACAGAGAAAGCACGTCATCTGCAATGTACGATAAACTCTCACCTTTATCCATCTTCATCGATCATTGATCGGCACAAAAAATTCCACCGAATTACATAATTTTCGGTAATAAAACACTTTCGATGTGTAAAAAAAAGAAAAAAAAAATAATGACAGAAATTTGTTATCCAATAAATGTGAAAAAATATACCAGACCATAATCAAATACGTTCCAATTGACACTGACACACTTTTGTCAAGTCCGTAGAACAAATGAACCTCGATATCATCTGATGAACATCATTTGACAGACAATTGAATTTGGTAGTATATTTAAGATTGTAATGTTCAATCCTGTCGAATATTTATAAGACAAAAATTGGAATAATTAAAATCTGTGTTAGTTTTTTTACTTTTTTCTTCTCACTCTCTTCTAATCTAATATCTATTATAAGAAACATTTCAACATTCAAGAACAAACATTAACTGTCCACCTTTTTGTTTCTTCAGTTGTTGCACCAACTAACAGACTCGAGTATAAATAAATGAATAAACAGCCTCGATCTCTGAATTTGCAATCTATTGTACAATACAAAAATATTGCAATACCAAAGGTGAGGTGCGATAGCATTTATTCTGGCGAGTTGCGGAATCAGCTGACCAGCTGACCAGCCTGATGCTTACATTGTTGTATCTTTGTAAGATAATTGAGAGAATGATGAACATTTTTTCCTTCTTCTTCTTCTTCATCGATGACGTGGCTTCAGAGAGGAAAAATAGTAAAAATTATGAATAACCCCAGGAGTATAGTTCCGAGGATGGATGCTAATTCATACGTCAGGCTTTAAAGGAAACCGTCGCGATGATAAAAAGCCACACTGTTCTTCCAGATCTGTTGAAGCTTCTTTCAATTTTTCGACTCATATCAGAGAATGAAGTTTCAGGTGAACTCGTATCGAGGTTTGGAAAACGACTTGTACGTAGATATCATTATTTTCTTGACATTGGTTCGTACTTCCGTAACGTACATGTACACGTACACCGCGAGATAACGATTATACCGCGGTTCAATGAAAATATAGTTCCAGGTGAAATAATGCGACACACAGTCCGAAGAACAATATTCCTGGCGTAGCAACTATGCCTTCGTACCATGGTCAACGGTTATTTCAGTTGACCATCTGGACAAGTGGTCCATGGGAATCTCCCACTGATGATGAACGTTGCTGCATTGCTGCTAAATCTTCCGAAATTTGTAACATATGCGGTGAAAATGACGTATGAAATACAAATTCCTGTGTTTCAGTAATGAATTATAATCAGAGAAGGTAACCAAATACTCAAAAATTCTTGTAGGGGTCATTGACGGTGAGCATCTAACGTTGAGGAATAAAAAGAAGAGGACGACGATTAATTTCGAGATTGAGTTTTCAATCAAACTGTCAATTTGTGCAATGTATAATCTAATCAGTCTTTGTAAGAGGATGAATAGGTTGAAGGTCTAAGGCCGTCCGAAGCGTAGCCTGCAGTACACGTATTCCAACTTGTAAGAACCTGATGAGGATAAAATAATCTTTCTCTATGCTGGAAACAGTCAATAAACAAGACGTATTGATCGAACGATTGGGCCAGGTATAGGTACACACGCCTAGATATTTTCCTTAGCAATTGTTTTCGCAAGTGGGATCAAGGAAATAACGCCACTTGATCGTCGGTATAAATAGTGGAGCTCAAACCGAATGCTACCACAGAACTGCTCAGTGCAAAGTAAGGAAATCATCATGAGACAAGTCAGCTACTTCATCTTCGCCGCGGTGGTACTGTTCGCCATCTTCGCCGAGGCAGTTCCAATCCCATCGAAAGGCAAAGGCAACTCCGGTGGTTCCGACGGTCGCGGCGGTTCCGGCGGTTCCAGCGGTTCGGGCGGTTCCAGCGGTTCCGGCGGTTCCAGCGGTTCCGGCAGTTCCAGCGGTTCCGGCGGTTCCAGCGGTTCCGGTGGTGCCGGTGGTAACGGCGGCGGCAGTGGCGGACAAGACGGACAAGGCGGACAAGGCCCCCAGGGACCACGAGGTGGCCAGGGTTCAATCGGCCCAGCAGGTCCGACCGGTTCCAGCGGTGCAGCCGGTCCCGCAGGTCCCATCGGCCCCCGAGGAGACGCCGGAAGACAGGGCGCCCCCGGCGCCACAGGCCCAGTAGGTCCCAGCGGCGAGGCTGGCGCCCAAGGCTCATCCGGTCCCAGAGGCGCACCCGGTCCCCAAGGTGCAGCCGGCCCAGCCGGCCGAGAAGGCGAGAGGGGTTCAGCCGGTCCCGCTGGCCCAGCCGGTCCCGCAGGTTCACCCGGTGCCAAGGGTGAGACCGGCGAACGTGGTGCCCAAGGAGCGAGGGGAGACGTCGGTGCCCAAGGTGACAAGGGAAACCAAGGCCCAACAGGCCCCAGAGGAGAGACCGGAGCGACCGGACTCGCTGGACTGAAGGGACAAGCCGGCCCCAGGGGAGCACAAGGAGCCACCGGCCCAGCAGGACCCAATGGTCAAGACGGAGCCAAGGGAGAAACCGGCCCCAGGGGACCAGCTGGTCCAGCTGGCGCAGCGGGTGAGAACATCATCATCTACAAGGGACAGAAGGGGTGGAAAGAGCCCAGCAAAGGAGACAGCAAAGGAGAGAGCTACTAAATATTGAACCCCCCCGGAAACGAAGGTGAACCTTACATGCACCAGTAGGGTTGAAACGGAAGGCGAGGTGCAGAGGACAACGGGAAAAGTCTGTTCGACTTGCTTGTAGAATTTTAATTTTTGGTTCTTGAAATTTATCATGAAAATTATGTAAAGCAATTTAACATAAATGTGTACTTCTTGACAATAAACTTCAACTATTTAAATACTCGATTCGACAATTCATGTCACTCTATGTCAAAATTCCGAGCGACCAAAAAACAGAACGAAAGATTTTTTTTTTCAGAACAACGTCTATTTCGGCGAAAGGGTTGTTCAATCTAACGCTCATTTTTTCGGAATAATTATCGTACGATAATTAATATTCCGAGAAATCGAAACACCGATTTCCAAAATACCGATCAGGTCATATTTCCGAATTCAAAAATAGCGAAAGTGTCAGAACTTCGATAAGTCAGAAACCGTAAAAGAAGTATGACGAATTCAAAATATTCGAAGAGTCAAGACTTGGAAATACAAAATGAAGTGTGAAAATAGTGAAAATCGTAATCCTCTGCGAAATCGTACCTTATCTTCATGAATCAAGCATATTCGCGTCTTTCTGATCAAATGACGGTCTGGGTAATAAGGAAAGCAGCCCTTGTTGACAATTCCGATAGAAAATGATGTCAAGGGTCACCAAAAAACACGACGCACGTTTTAATAATTTGCTAAACTTTCGATATTCTGACCTTCCGGTGTTATGACCGATTCTAGATTTTGACCGTTCTACTTTTTGGGTGTTCGCTCTGAAATAAAACGGACTTTTGATTACAGTACACTATACAGATATCTTTCTATGCTATATGATCCCTTTTGTGATACACAGTCTTCACCTGCACGAGTACACATTGAAGAAAACTATTCTTTTACCTACTTCTGCTTCATGAATCACATTCTGAATCCGCTTTTGTACCGAACGGACATAATCTCATAGAAGAAGACTAACGTGGCAACCGTGAGGCCAGACAATAACCAGTAGAACATGAAAGCAAGCCCCTTCATCGACAGTCTCACGGAATCATCCTGTCTCAAGGATTCAAGTCCCTGAAGTGTGCGAGCAAACGTGTCACGAGCTCGCCAAAAACCGGGGAACCCAGCCTCGGATAATCTACGAATGATCAGATTAAAACGCTGCAATAACGGCCAGTCCAACTTGGCGACGAACACCAGATAATAAGTTTGCAATTTCTGACGAACAATATGCAGCTGGTCGTGACTCTTCGATCTGTATATCACGTTGCAGTCCACAACCTTAGCGATCTTGTCGTCGTCGAATAATCGCTCAACGTATTCCAACGTATTGTCCGAATTGTAACGAGAACGCAGCACCGGATCGCCTATCCATTTCCTGAACGATGATGAACCGATCACCCCATACCCGCCGTCGACCAGGTCTGATTGTGTTGCCGGATTTTGATAGGGTCGTGGTTTTGTCAGGAGTGAGACCAGCCGACCCTGGAACAACCCGTTGAAGATCAACAGCACCAGGAAGACGCTGCCCATGAATAACCTGGACGAAACTTGAGATGGTGGTCGCACGACGGTGGTGGCGATCACGAGTCGAATTCCGTTCAGACAACCGGCATGGACTCCGCCGTGGTAGCTGAAGACCGCGGTGGTGATTGCGATCGCGATGACCAGCCCCAGACTGACCCAGGCGTCGAAAAGGGAGGCAAGATTCATCCACTGAGGGACGTTGCCTCTGGACTTGACCCCGAAGCAGATATCGGTCGTTGCGTAGAAGTGTGACCTCGCCACTTGCCACAAGAGGACCATGAATCTTCCGTTCAAACCGAGATCGACTCTGCCGGCAAAGACTTCGCCCAGCATTCCTCCGTACGTTCCGTTGTCGTAGACGTAACCGAGGTGGTATCTTCCTCGGTAGGGAACGTCGTCGAAAGACGCGTTCAGGAAGTGGAAGATCGCTCGCATCAGCTCGGCCTCTTCCCCGGTGTACTTGTCGAATCCAGTCTTGTCATCGTCGACCTCGAGGCGTGGGAACAGGTAGACGGCGTTGGTCCGTATCTTGTAGCCGTCCAGAATTTTTGTCTTGTCGTAAAATGCCTCGCTGCAATTCTCCGGACCTTGAATCAGTGAGGATAATCGTTTTCGTTGAATGATGACTCCCTCAAATATTCCTACTCACCCTCGGACGCGTGTCGTTTCAGCAAAATCCACGGATGATTGTTTCGGCCGAGACGCTGGCCAGCTTTCAACCAACCCTTCCGAGCCACGGCGTTGTACGGACTGTAGGAGTACATCGACAGTTTTCCACTCTCGTCGTGGCAGAGGAACACGGAGGATAGCATTCCGTACTGCCACGCCAGCCACAAGAAGCTCTCAGCGTTATCGCAGCCAGCGTCTACGATGATGAATAGCCCACGGGCATTCCACCACCTTGAATTCTTCAGGTCTCTTATTTGCTGGTGAAGCATCGGTTGCGATGATGCGGACAGTACAAATCCCTGTGCGCTGTGATCGAATCGAAAGTAACCATCGTAATGGTATTTTTGCATCGATTGCTTGGCGATAACGTAAGCTTCGTCCAATGACGGTACTTCCGTCGACATTCTAGTCACGGCCATAGACTCTGATTCGTGTATCTTCATCGCTAATTTTTGGCTCACTGTGCCACTGAGAGTAACGAGTCTGTTCACATTTGTGAAACATGTTTCAATAAGGTGTCTCTGAAAATGATAATTTCAACAATCGTACAGGACCGTATGTCTTTATACTCACCACCTCATCGGCCAGTTCCAGTTCAAAATGGGAGCCATTGTCAAGCTCTGGGTTGTTATCATCCTCAGGCGAAGTGAAGACTGAGGGTAAAATAATCACAGTAATAATTGCAACGATGGTGCTTTTCTTGAGCATTTTGATTTCCTTCTCCGAGAACGATTTCGAAGATATTCATGAAGAGTGTCCAAGTTTGCGGCGAGGTATTAACACGGATCGTTAAACTGGATTTAATTATTCACTTCGGTCAATTACAAAAAAAGGCTATAAGAATGCATGATTAATGATACATACATTGAGTTCTTTGAACGGAATCAAATACCCATTTTCATTCACGTAGATTCTCGGCCACCCTTTTCTGATATCGACCAGTGTCGGTGTGTCGGATTATATTCATTTCCATTATCAAAACATAGAAAAAAAAATACAACCGAATTGAGAACCTCATCCTTTTTTGAAGTCGGTTGAAAAGCATACGGTGATCATCCCTAGATCACTGTAATCGGCTGCCCTTGTGTCACCGTTGTTTTACAGCTATGGCTGTAACAAATAGATGCAGCCTAGATTTCTGACAGTCGGCCGTTCCTTTTGTATCTTTGATTCTCTGTTCGGATTAATTCACCATCCGTCCATCGTGACCTTTTTATGCTTTCTATCAGGGTACTATCGGTCCCGATTGATTACATTTTTGATGACATTAAAGATGGAGAAAGATTCAGAAAGAAGAGAAAGGAAGACATATTAGGAAATCGAGAATAGAAATGAGGGCACACCGATTCCGGATGAAAGTTGAGGATGCAGAAGAATTAGGATTCGTTGTCGACAATAATGAAGAAAATTGCAATTATTAAGAATGAAAAAGAAGAAAGATGGAACAATGTTTCTGCTCGACGGTTCAAAATTGCAAAACCGCTGTTACTCATGATTGAAAAAAGTGAATTGAGAAGGATTCCTCCCGGATGTCATGTTACTTGGTCGAAATTATTGACAAACTGAATCATACCCCATGGAATGTTGAAAAAGATACTGAGTTATCCGTACAAAGTCATATCAGGAATTTCTGATGACACATGTGATATTTTCTGCAACGCCTTGATCGTCTTGTGCGAAAAAGAGCCAGTATGTATTCATCTACAAAAATGCGACGAAAATAAGATGAGTTTCTTGTCATATTAAAGAGTACGTAAGCGAGACGTATTGACAATACGATTCGGCTGAAGGTACATTGGTATTTTCATTCTCACTTGTTGACGCAAGTGAAAGAAAATAGACGAAAGAAAAAATACCATTTTACCGTGCGTGAGTATAAATACTCAAACTCTGGCTTGACGCGACTTTAGAGTTACTTTGTACGAACTACAAAACTCATCATGAGGCCGGTAATCTGTCTTCTTTTGGCCGTAATGGCAGTATTATTCTTCGTCGCTATGGAATCACAGAGTGCTCCGACGAAAAGGGACACAAAGGAAAAGGACAGCGAAGATGATGTGAATGGTAACAAGGAAGATGAAGGCAGTGACAATAAATCCGACAATAACAAAGGAGGCGAAGAGAATGAAAACAATGATAGTAGCAAAGCCGATGAAGATAATGAAAAGAAAGAAGATGACAAGGAGGTGAAAGATGAGAACCAGGAAGAAGATGACAAGGGCGTGAAAGATGAGAAAAAGAAAGAAAATGACAAGGACGTTAAAGATAAGGTAATGAAAGTAGATGCCAAAGACGACAAAGATGATGAGAAGAAAATAGATGACAAGAACGTGAAAGATGATAAGAAAGACGATGACAAGGACGTTAAAGATAAGGTGAACAAAGTAGATGCCGAAGACGACAAAGATGATGAGAGGAAAGAAGATGACAAGGACGTTAAAGATAAGGTAAAGAAAGTAGATGCCAAAGTGGACAAAGATGATGAGAAAAAAGAAGATGACAAGGAGGTGAAAGATGAGAACCAGGAAGAAGATGACAAGGGCGTGAAAGATGAGAAAAAGAAAGAAAATGACAAGGACGTTAAAGATAAGGTAAAGAAAGAAGAGGACAAGGACGAAAAAGATGTTGAGAAGAAAATAGATGACAAGAACGTGAAAGATGATAAGAAAGACGATGACAAGGACGTTAAAGATAAGGTGA
>JAFFZH010010462.1:14147-48606 GCA_018420115.1 Euura saliciscinereae | reverse complement strand
AAAAAAAAAAAAAAAAAAATGAAATAAAAAATCGGCTTATAAATAACAATCAAAGATCAATTATCGCGTTACATATTGCTAATCAATTGGACATTTTTAATTCATAATTAAATATGTATAGCGACATAAATCTAGTGCCAAAACGGCGTGCTATACGTACTGCATAATGCAATTAGCTATGTGCGCTATAGTATAATTTATTTGTACTCATATCGAGAAATATAAAGCAGAAATAAAACGTGTTTTATTGCAGTTATCTTCGAACGCTCATTTTTAGTCATTTTTGATTGATAGAAAAAGAGAAATGCAGGTGGATACATACTGAATAATTATTTTTATTCATAATATTTCATATTATAATATGTATACACTATAGACGCAAGTTTTAAGGATAATTTTTCCTATTACCAAAATTACTTTACAGACGTATCCAAAAATTATCAATACAAATCTCAGAATTCCCTATCATTTTTAGTTCTCGACTCATCGCCGTACAAACGAATCTCAACTTTCTTAGCTAAAACATTATTTCATTCTGCTTTTCATTAAAAACAATCCGATAAATAGTAGCTCTAGAGTACTGCACCGGCACATTTTGGTCGTTTGGGATGATGGGATGAAACAAACTCGGAGAACACAAGAGTGAAAAGTCAAGGCCAAAGAATTTCAAACCTGAATGGGTTTCGTCATCGATGATTCATAATTTATGATAAGAATCAAGATCTTTGTATAAAGACTTTGTTACACAAGTAACACTCTTTGAAATCGTTCGGTTCGTTACGTTCGTTAAAATTTACAGAAAAAATATTCAACAATATTTTCGCTATACAGACTGGAACTGCTGATTAATTTTTGTTCTGGACTCGTCGTTACAGAAAATCGCAATTGTCCCAGCTGAAACCTAATTTTTCATCCTACTAGGGCGCAGAACGAATTTATAATTCCACACTCATTCGTCTACAGCTATGGGACTACATTTTAATTCCTCCAAGTTTAGTGTGAAACCAAGAATGTTATAATTCTGTGTTTCCTTTACTCTGTGGCACTTTTTTTCCTTTACAGGAGAATCTACACCTTCCTTTATCCGTTACAGTCGCATCTCTGCAACAAGAACTCAATTTATTGTGGATTAACAACGCCACATTCCTCCCAGCTATCGCACTCATCTCCATCGCACTGGCGGCCCACTCTATGGCGTTTACGTGGTACAGCGAATCGTACAATTGGAATTTGTCCTGGCGCACATTCGCGGAGTATTTAGGGTAGGCCTTCCACGGGATGACTTGCACATGATCGACCTGAACGAAGCAAGCAGTAATCATCATATCATATCGTTTGTCCATTTTGGATAAAAACTTAATTAAACCCAATCTTACTTGTGAAAACATTGAACTAATCTGATCCGACGTTAGCGATTTTTTGCTAAACACTTTCCAGACTCTGGAGCCATTTTCGGTCGGACCACTGACGGGGACTAGTTTACTAACAGAATTAATTTCTGTTTTATTCGGATCACAGCTCAATATGGCATCTATCGATTCTTCCGACCCAAAGTGACCGATATTCAGATCCCCTTGGACAAAAGTGGCTACAGTGGTCTGATAAGATCCCGGAAACCGCAGATGGTCGTCATTCGGAAATCCAAGAAAGTCAATTGACTGCTTTTGATCCTTTGTCAACGGCGTGGCGAGCACAACTATATCATAGATATTCTTCATCACATTGTTACTGCCTGGAATCAGAAATGGAAAATCGAAATTATGCTCGATCTATAAATCCACCAACATTCGTCTCACATTTTACCTTCATTATTGTACGAAATTTCGTACTGAGTCAACGACTGGTCGTTGACAAAGTATCGAATTGATTTAACTCGCGATGGGACCAGGCTCGCTTTGCTATTCCTGTATATGAGATGCGTCGGTACCTGAAATGGGAGGACGATTGATATCAATTTTTTTTTTTAATTTGATCATGTGTTTACTCACTTCTTTATTTCCTCCCTTAACGGCCCAGAGGTCGGCGCCTGCGCCGGCGACAGAAACGCAGCCAACGAAGCTGTGCACATCTGTATTCTGTCCATAATTCACAACGAGAGTAGCTTCGACTACTTCGTCTATGATGCTCTTGGAGTATCCGAGAGATTTTAGATATTCTGACGTTGATATTTCAAGAAGCTTTGGAAAATCTGGACTCATAGCCGATAGCAGATCGAGAACATTGTCGTACGCCAATCCATCATCTTGGTTCTGGTATATCGTCTCGAAGCTGTCTAGGATGGAGTTAACGTGCCTGGAGGAAGAGGATACATCTTTAATGCAAGACGTCGAAGAATTTATATGAATACTGCAGGAGATGGCGATTCAGATTTAGATGATTTGATTGATGATTGTTTAACTTTTACTTCGTGTTTGTATCGAGTTTTCGCAAGTACCTATAGAGCTTAAATGGCTGTAGGCCGTATCTGTAAAGTAGCTTCATCAGAGTCACTATTTCCCAATCGCTCTCCGTGATGACAAACTCACCTCCGTTCCAAATGGCAGCCCTCATCCCTTTCGAAGGCGGTCTTTTCTCCATTCCTATATTTTTCAAAAGTGAAGATTGGATTCAGTGTTTCATTCAAGGAAGAAAACAATAATTGAAAATCATGGGTGAATTATTAAAAGTAAATTCAGTTCCTTAGGCTATTGAAATATTAACGTACCGAGTAACTTAACAAAGTCTGTCATGTATTTATTTCTAGAGTGTATTATAGAGCCTCCAGCCTCGTACTCCTTCCCTCCGACTTCCACGGTGGCCAGTCTACCACCGATTTTATTCCATTCAAATATATCAATCTCCAAATTTCCATCAAATAATTCAGTCAGGAAGTGTGACGCCGAGGCACCCCCGATACCCGCGCCCACAATGGCTGTTGAAGAGGATACAATATAATAAACTATAATGGAGTAAATCTACTGCTACCTTATGCCATAAGTTCTGCATACTTTAATTTGGGTTCGTGCATTAATTTTGATTATGGTTGTTGTGTTTTGTATTATCTAATCTACAGGGTGACGATTCTTAAGGTGAAATGAAAGTCACGTGACCTCGATATGATTTACACTTGGAATTTTCAAACGCTATTTTCTCAGCCAAAACACATTCGATTGATGTGAAATTGATATCAGTGACGTAGAAAATCTCAACGAACGGCCTGCCAATCGTGGATTTTCGAAAATCGAGACGTAATAACAGTTTTTTAACAATATTGTTCTGTAATTCAAGGAAGTGCTGCCTCTCTCCACGAGGGGCAGCACCTCCTTGGGTTTCAGAACAATATTGTTACACAAAATTCTGATTATGTCTTTCGATTTTCGAAAATCCACGATTGGCAGGCCCTTCATTCAGTTTTTCTACGTCACTGATATCAATTTCACATCAATCGGATGTGTTTTGGCTGAGAAAATAGCGTTTGAAAATTCCAAGTGTAAATCATATCGAGGTCACGTGACTTTCATTTCACCTGATGATACAGTCTGAAGTTCGCTAGAATGGGAAAACAAAGTTTCAGACAGTTTTGAACCAGTCCGTAAGATCATTTCTCGATTCTAACCAACTTCAGGCTGTATCATCGTTACGAATCGTCACCTTGTATATTGTTCACTGTGTAATTCATTAAAAATGCATTAAAATTGAATAAATAATAAATACTCCTCTATTTGGATCATTTAGGAAAGTGTTCCATATGCAGGCTTTAAAAATGTAAAAAAATCATGCCTATTCCTCAGGTTGTCTTCTAAACTCAAAAGTTTGCAACTATAATCAAGTATTATCGACATTTTTAATTTTTATCCATACATTTGACACTCAAACTTCGAGTAAACGATTAAATAAATAAATATAGTATTGAAATTGGATGAATGAAGTTTTTTTATCGTTTCATTTGTTCTCCGTTTGAAATTCAAAACTCACCGATCTTCGGTTTCGAAACATCGCTGCTGCAGAAGCTTCTTCTTACTAAAAACAATCCTATGAATAACAGCTCCGTACACCGTCGCATTTTGGTCTGAGGATTTTATGCGCGATCACGAGCAACGAACTAGCGTGACTCGATAAGCAGGATCACAGCGAGAGCGAATGAATTAGGTTTCAAAGCCGGATGAGGACTTTAGAATCGTTTGAATCATAATAGACCCTTTAAATTAGTTACATAAATGGAACACCGATATAATACACACGAGTTTGTAGGGTTAGTTAATCGGTTGTCAATCCGTGTCCTATTATTAACCATTATTGACTATTTCGTCTCACAATGTTGGCAACAATGCGATCCTCAACTGACAGATGCTTATCGGATACATAAATAACTGAAAATAAGTTACTGCCCCTCACCTTTTATTACGTCGTTATGACCATCCACATAAATTAAATAAACAATATAGAAAAATATTTCAAGCTTTTTTCATACCCGTACCAATTTTCTGTCTATAATTTCCAAGTATGCAACTATTCTAATAACGCGGCGAATTTCGTCTGTCGAGCGCACGTGGCCTAGCTTTCATTTGTTTTTTTTACACACATTCATCGCCTTTCCGGGTCCAAATCGGGTTAAACAGGGGTTCACGAGGTAAAGAGCGACGAGAACGGTGAATATTGACCAGTTTTAGAAGAGTTGACGTTTGAGGGTTGAATATTCGAATAATTCCCGCCAAAAAAGACGGTAATTTTCCACTGAAAATTTTACTGACCAAGAGCCGCCATCTACGATGGAAAGTGGCAGACCTATGCCTGTTCGTTCTTTCTTAAATTGACGGCTTTGCCATTTCAACGTACACGTGAGCCAGCAGCTCGTTAAGGCCGTATATTAGCACACATAATTAGGTATTTATGAAAAAATTTCAATATTTCGTCTCTAAATAACTCGCGCTATCATATATCGAAGAATTGTATCATTTCAAATCGTCCGAGTCGCGATATTTGGCCCGAATGTCATACCGCCTGCAGTCTTTTGTCTCAGCTGGAGGCCACACACGTTTCTTTCGTCTCTGAGCTCGTGTCTTAATACTCAAATCCGACCGATTCCCGTTGCGAAATCGATGCCTCCTCAAATTCCGTCTTTCTAACCTGTATTCGTTACATAACTACGGCTACGGGTTAAATTTGAGAGGAAAAAAAAAATTATAATCGGTGACAAGGAAATGACCGTGACATAGCCTTCTAGGAATCTCATAACCATGCTGCCACGGCACTTCGTGTCTCTGTAATAGCAGAAAAGTTTTTAATCTTATCAATGTTTCAGCCAAAATGCCGTCCGACGCAAAGAAAAAACAACAACAGAAGAAAAAGGACGCGGCTAAGGCCAGGCAGGGTGGAAAAAAACCAACTTCTACCACCGGGGGGACGAACGATAGCAAGGAACAGAGTCCTGTCGCTGGAGAGCAGAATGGAACCAACGGAACCGCTCCCCTTAGTGCCGAGGGTGAGTTTGAGGCTTTTCTTATCTCAAATAGTGTCTACGCAACTCTTTTTCTTTCCGCTCGTTGCGTAGAAAGATCTAGAAGTCCACCTGCGCAAAACAAACGGAGTGAAGAATTTGACCTGTTTTATCCGTATTTGGTTTTGATTTTCGAACATTTCTTTCTCACGAATTGATTCGTTATTATTTTTTTCAGGTAAAAGTTTTGAGATTCTCAAGGTGATTGCGCGGTGGTTTAATCGAGGTTTTTAAATACGCTGGGTTTCTGCGGCGATATTGAATAATAGAAAGTAAAAGTCGCTAGCAATCAACCGAAACAAACAGTTACTTTCTTTTTGTCTCGATCTCACCTCGGGAAAAGCTGTAATTCTGAATTACACGATTTTAAAAGTACAATCAATCGATTAATCCCGAAATTAGAATTTTTTCGGAGCAATTCGGAGCTCCAAAACTGATTTTATCCAAAATTTGCGTCAAACTGTTCTTTGTTATTTTCTAATATTGAAAATTGGGAACGATTTTCTTGTTCTCGAATTTCATGAAAAAATGCCTCAAAGAACCTGGAATTGTTTAGTAAACCCGAGCTTTGTATAGTTTCATAGAATGATCAAGTCTCACGGATATCTTGTTCAAAACCTGTCCTCTCAGCTTTTTAATTCATTACTAGTTCAAACCGGATGCTTCGAGTATCTTAAACGAAGAATTCAAATCTCATTACACTTTTGAATCCTACTCCGAACATAATAATTTGACTCCTTTTCTGTTCAAACACTTTCTAATATCGCCGACGATCGATCAATCAATTAAAATAGTTTGATAATCAAGACGAAAGAAAATTCTAAACGGGTCGGAGAATAAAACATCCTAATCTGAGCTGGATTCTAGGATAAATAATATGCAGACTTTTAAATCGTCGTTCTGCGAGTCTTAGAATTACTGATTTCAATTTTTTCCCGAATATCTAGAGGCTCTGTGTCTGAAGTTGGAAGCGGACGCGAGATTGAATGCCGAGGCTCGTTCCTGCACCGGTTCGTTGGCGTCTCATCCGCGCAGTCGAGATATCAAGATATCGACCTTTTCGATAACTTTCCACGGCTGCGAGCTCCTCTCGGACACAATGTTGGAGTTGAATTGTGGCCGTCGTTACGGTCTCCTGGGTCTCAACGGCTCCGGTAAATCGACTCTACTATCGGTCGTCGGTAATCGAGAGGTTCCCATACCCGATGCAATCGACATCTTTCATCTGACCAGAGAGATGCCGGCTAGTGACAAAACCGCCTTGGAATGCGTCAAAGAGGTAGACGAGGAACGAATCAGGCTCGAAAGACTCGCCGAGGAACTCGTAGAATGCGAAGAAGAGGACGCGCAGGTGATTTCAAAGCCTGATAAGCCGAAGAAACGGTATAATCACAGCTTCTAGAGGATAAAATCGTAATTTCTCTCGTTTTCTTGATCCAGGAACAACTCATGGACATCTACGAGAGATTAGACGACATGAACGCCGACACTGCCGAGGCTCGTGCTGCTAATATCCTTCACGGTCTTGGTTTTACTCCGAAAATGCAGCGGACTCCGACTAAAGATTTCTCCGGAGGATGGCGTATGCGAATAGCATTGGCCAGGTAGAACCCGAGTTGAGAAATTGTTGACGTTGCGGGAACTCGATGAATTCATTTAAGAATTTTGTTTTTATTTCATCAGAGCTCTGTACGTGAAACCGCATCTGCTGCTTTTGGACGAACCGACCAACCATCTGGACCTTGACGCTTGCGTATGGCTCGAAGAAGAGCTAAAAACGTACAAACGAATTCTTGTGATTATTTCCCACTCGCAAGATTTCCTCAACGGTATTTGTACCAACATCATTCACGTGAATAAGAAACAGTTGAAGTATTACACCGGTAATTACGAGGCGTTTGTCAAGACTAGGTGAGAAACTGTTTGATAAATGAGCCTGAAATTCATGACTTTGTTCTAATATATCGAAATATTTTTCTTATCGCAGGAGTGAACTGCTTGAGAATCAAACCAAACAGTACAACTGGGAGCAGGACCAGATAGCGCACATGAAGAACTACATCGCCAGATTTGGTCACGGATCTGCGAAGCTTGCCCGACAAGCCCAGTCCAAAGAAAAAACTTTGGCCAAGATGGTAGCCCAAGGTCTTACCGAAAAAGTAACCAGCGACAAGATTCTCAACTTCTACTTTCCATCCTGCGGCGGTATTCCGCCTCCTGTTATCATGGTGCAGAACGTGAGCTTCCGTTACAACGACGATTCACCGTGGATATACAAGAACTTGGAGTTTGGAATCGATCTTGACACTAGGCTCGCTCTCGTCGGACCCAACGGAGCTGGAAAGAGTACTCTCCTCAAACTTCTATACGGAGAAGTACGTCACCCTCGATTTTTCAGCCTCATCGTGAAATATTATAGTTATTAATGATCCATTGTTGCTTCTAGCTTGTACCGTCCAGCGGAATGATCCGCAAAAACAGTCATTTACGGATCGCCAGGTACCACCAGCATCTGCACGAGTTACTCGATCTGGACGTGTCTCCTTTGGATTACATGATGCAGGCCTTCCCCGACGTCAAAGAACGCGAAGAGATGAGGAAGATTATCGGGCGATACGGACTTACCGGACGGCAGCAGGTATATTGGACAGATAATCTGATATAGACTCTTGATTTGGAATATTTTGACTAATTTTCTCTTCATCGTAAACAGGTTTGCCCGATTCGTCAATTGTCCGACGGTCAGCGTTGCAGAGTTGTCTTTGCATGGCTAGCCTGGCAGGTCCCGCATCTCTTGCTCTTCGACGAACCCACCAATCATCTTGATATGGAAACTATCGACGCTCTAGCTGATGCGATCAACGATTTTGACGGAGGAATGGTTCTAGTGTCTCACGACTTTAGACTGATCAATCAGGTGGGTGGTGGTGGATATGTCCATCGACTGCCGTAGTCATATTCCACGTGTATTGATATACCGACTGAATATTTTGTGATTTTCAGGTAGCGGAAGAAATTTGGGTCTGTGAAAATGCAACGGCGACGAAATGGCAGGGTGGTATTCTAAATTACAAGGAACACTTGAAGACCAAAGTGTTGAAGGACGCGCAGAAGCGCAATAATTGAGGGGTGGTCCTCGGTCCTTCGATCCCGTCTTAATTCCTTTTGTATTGCACCGACACAACCACAGCCGCCCACATCCCTCGTTATATAGAAATTAAACCGAATAATTAACGAAACTTGCCTGCCATCCAATTCAGTGCTGCTGTGTAGCACAACGATGGCTTGTTGAGCTTGTCTTAGCTAATTTATTTAAATAATAAATCAGTAATAACTAATGAAAATTATTTAATTGAATAATTAACTGATATCTATCCGTAGTTTTTGGGGTGAATTTTTTCACCATCTCAGACACGTGATATCGAATACAAAATTACAGATACAGTTTGAAAATTAATTATTAAATATTCGATCGATTAATAAAATAAAAAATTGAAGGAATTTAACAACTCGTACAACATTGTCACTATCCTCTTTATCCGTATTTTATTAACAAATTTTTTTTCATACAATTTTATTGCGCTCAAGAAACATTATGTCTTATAAAATATCATTCAACGCAACAGGTCGTATAGTCGATACAAAATATATATTTATATCCTTTTTTTATATTACTAATGCGCATAACAATGATACTAGAGCATCTTAGTCAACCTTACAGTATTATCGACGATATAAAATGAAAATACGATCAGGTTTCAACATCGTAATTCATACCAGCTATAATTTTCAATGTCGGATATGTATTTTTATGGAAGCACAGTCATTTATGATTACTAATAACGAGGATCGAGGATGAAATGCCACCATCAAACCAACAATAAAATTATGATTAACGAGCTCGGATTTCTGTGTACGATAATTAATACACTTTACTAGATACACGCGATGAGATTAGTTTTCAACAAATCAGGTTCGTTCGGTACGTTATTCTTTCGCATGATACATTCCGCAATAAAGTACCTACTTTACAAAAGACAATGAAACCGGTACTCATCAACCAACGTGATTTTTTGGCTCAGTTTCCTCGAATAAAAAAAATCCCTTTGACATATTATTTACAAATGATGCCCAGATGAACTTTGAAAACAGATATTCAACGTTTAAAAAATACCATAATATGGATCGCTCCGAACTAACGAAGGAGCCAATCTTATAAAATTTGATCATAATTCGATACACATACAATTCATATAAATATAGTCCATCTTATTCTGTTCTCATCGGTAACTTGAATGAACAGAAAGTCAGAGTGAGAAAATGAGGATTCCTTTACACTTATTCTCTTCTTTTCTCATTTTTTGGCCATAAAAGTTCGTGGCGATCTCAAAATTCGAGTTTTCTACTCCGATTTGACTCAATCGTCGAGTTTTATGTTCTACATTCCGTGATATTATTATCGTTGAGAATTTGTGACCAAATCTCCGAGTCCTATAAAAAACCGAAAACTACGAATCTCAAGATATACTCGAATAACTGTAATTTTCTCACAGACGAAAACATAACTGGACTTTACGAGCCAGTGATAAAAATAAGCTCTGGTCATTCTTCGCTCGATTCTCCGATGAAAAAATCGTGCCACAGACACTCAAGACTCTATTTCCCTCTGGAAATCTTCGAATCGATACAAAATTAGACCGGAGTAGATGCGGGGATTGCGCAAGCAGCTTCCTGCGCCAGAGCAGCATCTCTCAAAACAAGGAGATGGGAATCCATGTCATTCAAGGCCTGATCAATGAACGCTAACTTCCTCGCCTGGCTCTTGGGTATCCCGTGCTTAGTGACCAGGGCCAGATGCGTAACGGCCAGAACCAGAGCCGCTACTCTGGCTTCCAGCAAACGAGCATCCAGGGGAGGGTAAAGGCTCCGCACAACGTCGTCCACCCTCGGGGGTATGCGTCTGGCAACCTGGAAAATTGAAAATGGAGAAGAATAACTACAACCCAAGAGTTTTTGTTTCAATAATTATTCCAACAGTTGAGGTGAAGCTTCTTGCTGAGTTTGTTAAGACCTACGTCGACAATCTCCAAAGGCACAGTGTTGCTGTTCACAGTTCCAGCGATGGCGGTCAGACTAGCAGCCAAAGAATGGCATGATCTGAGTACCGCTATGCAAGGCGGAGCCAAACCAGTTGCGTCGTCGACCCATCTTTGAAAAAAAATCACAGTATTAGATTCAAGGCCTCGACAAAAGCGATTCTTGCAAGTGCGAATGCAGTTCGGATGGGAAATCATACCTCTCGGCATCGATCAACCATTCCTCGGCCTCCCAGGCTTCGAGACCCAAAGCGCCCCCCGTCTCTCCCTCCAACAAGTCAGACTTCAAGTCCTGGGAATCCTTCTGCTTCTGTAATATAATCGAATTCTGTGTTCGAAGATTATCCAAAATTGTCTCAGGTCTGCAATCGATGGATTATAGCGATTAAACTCACATAGTAGTATCGCTGCCTCCTGCAAATTACCAAAAGGACGACAAGAGCCCCGACAAAGACTGCGGCGAGAGCACCGAGGGCGACTGCAACGACCGTTTCCATTTCAGGTGCCCCGGCGCCGGGTCCAGCGCTGCCGACCGTTACCGAAGAGCTCATAATCGGAGCGTTTAGAAACCCGAAAAAATCTAGTGGAGAATAAAATCGTAAATCGCTAATTATCTATAATTATCTTTTTTTCGCGATTGTTAGTCGTGGAAATGTTGATATGATCAAAGAAAAATTGAAAAAATTGATCGTAACGAACCAGGGCGACGTCCGACAGTTTTTAAACTCAAGTCTTCAACATATTTAGATCCTGCGTCGGTGGGAGGCAGAGACTGTCACGGGTCGAACGCGCTCTTGACGCTTGTGTGTACTGCATGCTACGCGGTACAAGCATGTAGTGTAGGTACGTACTTTCAAATCAAATGAATCCTCTCACACGTGTCGATGTGTGCGGGTCAGATATGTACCGAGAGATACACATACGCACTACGAGTTCATAGATACCGATAATTATGAGTTATTTGAAACTGCGGTGTTATTCGGATTTTAACACACCCACGATAATCAACCTGTTTCTTTTTTTTTTACTATTTTTCCCAAAGACGAGGTTGAAACAATCGACGTCGCTAATTTATATTCTCGTTGCGTCGGGCCTGTTTTGTTTGGCCGCGAGTGACCCAATAAAAGATCGCGTGTCACGGGTGGGATAATAATAATACTCGATATTGCTCTCATTGCACGGATTTTCGATTGATTTAAAATTACTGCGTGTTATTTGCAGATTATCACCTCCCGGGGGACTAGAAACGATAATTATTATACTCACGTATTTTTATGTACGCACACCGAGCTCCCAAGTGTCATTCACACGTTCACATGTCGTTGTGTTGTGTTACTTGTTCGTAGTGTGAAAGAAGTTCACGCCTGTCAACTGCAAAAGTGCTAAGTGGTATTCGAGTCGGTGTAAAAACCGCCAATACTCAAGGAACCTGCAATTATGACCGATTTGTTGTTGGCCAAAAGTCTCGGCTCCGATGAATTTAATCCAGAAAAATGTGAGTCCTATTCTTCTATCATCGGACAAGATTTAGGTTATGATCCGACAATAGTTGAACTCGATAGTTACACACAATCTCCTTTCCTAATTGTTGTGTTTAACAATTTTCAAAACATCTTTTTTTCTTACTTTAGTACAATAAAACGATTTATATATTTTTTTAATTACTTTTTTTTTTTTTACGTATTTAGTTGCAAATAATGAGGAAAAAAAACGTCATCATCAAAATAGTTACAGAAAAACACGACGTTTTTTAGTTTTTATCAAATAATTTCAGTCGTCAAAGAATTGAGCAGCCAGTGCGTCGGCGCGGACGAATTGAGACAGCAGAGATCAAAGATACAGGTGCTAGCGGACAAGACCTCGGCTCAATTGAAGAAAAATGTCTACCAAAATTACATGCAGTTTATTGAGACGGCAAAGGAAATATCTCACCTCGAAAGCGAGATGTACCAGCTGTCCCAGCTGCTCGGGGAGCAAAGATCGCTGTTGGGAACCCTGGGCGCCATCGGAGCAACCGGACCCATATTTGACGAGGATCTAGCATCTCGAAATGCAGACTCAAACGCGACGGGACCGAAGGACGAGGAGCAGAAATCTAAGCTTATTCAACTGCTGGAGAACGTCGAGGGCGCGATGGTGAGAAAAACTTCGAAATCTGATCATTTCCGAAACTAAACACTTCTCTTTGATTTTGCAGAGTCTCGTAGAGACGCCGGGACGGGTTTGTCTGCACGAAGGATCTTTGCTGGAGCTTGATCCCCTGGAGGGAACGCCGTTGAAGAGGATTCACGCCTACTTGTTCAACGACGTCCTCATGATTGCTTCCTGGCTAGCGACTGGCGGGAGACGAGGACCTCCCAGATACAAGATGCAGGCAGTCTACGACCTCCAAAGTCTAGCCGTAGTCAATGTCAGGGATTTAGGAACGGTCAAACTGGCCTTTAAACTACTCGCCTTTCCCGATACCAGAGTCTTTCAATGCGCCTCTGCGACTAGCAAGGTTCCAGCTTTCTCGTCGCTAGTAATTAACTGTCCTTGAAAATCGCCTTTTTACCAAACTTGAACGTTCTTGCAGAAAGAATGGCTGGAGAAATGCGACCAAGCAAAAAAGGCGAAACTTGCTCAAGAAAATCAAACCGAATCTTCGGATAAAGGGAAAAGCTCGAAAGAGGAGCAGATAATACCGTCTCGCTCCATGTCCCTGGACTCGAACACGTTGGGTAAATTCAGTCGCACACACTTCACTCAAGTTACTAAATTACACGAATCAATGAACTGAATGAACTGAACCAAATTACAGGAATGGAGGATGAGCCTGAGCCCGAGGGTGTCGAGCCGCTGCCCGAATGGCTGCTGGAAGTGGCCGAGGACCTCGATTCCTGCATCGCTCAGCGCCACTTTGAGGAGGCCTACAACTTGTTGGAAAAGGCAAGATCGTATCTAGCCGATGCTCAATCTACTCCGATGTTGACCAGCATCAAGACCAGAGTAGACGAAAGAGCTCAGTCGCTGGTCGACGTTCTCACAAGAGAACTGGAACTCAGTTCCGAGGCGAAATCTCTGCAAGGTGGGGGTTTGAGGAGTGCCAGAAGAGCCGTCAGGCTGTTGATTCAACTGGACAGAAGCTCTCAAGCCTGTCAGTTGTTCTTGAGATTGTGTAACGCCGCGCTAAAAGTACAATTGAAGAGAGTCAAGAGGGAGGGACCGACCGTACCCTACGTCAAACAACTCAGCGCGATAGCATTCAGCAACATGGCTGAAATGGCGAGGGAGTTTTTGAGGATATTTCCAAAATCTGCAAACTGCACTTCTGGTAGGGTGGCAAAGTGGACTCGGAATCAGACTGGATCCTATATTTGAACGTTTATTTCAGCTCTGGTAGTCTGGTGCGGACAAGAGGTGAAACATCTCACTTCCCATCTGATCAAACAAGTCTTCATACCGCAAGTTTCGACAAATACTCTCGCCGAGTGTATCGTCGCTGTGAGAAGCCACTGCGAGCAGGTATCAACGCGGTAACAGAAGCCGTTCGGAGGGAAAAGACTTGAACCTTTTGTTTGAAATTTCCAGCTGATGCAGCTGGGCATAGATCTGCGGTACCAGCTGGACGGACACTTTCGATCTCCGTTGGCCAGGGCGTTGCAAGACGCGGGAGAAAAGTACGTGGATGCGATAAAAGTCAGGGCGGCTGAGGACACCTGGCGCCCTTCGAACCAGTCCAATCAGAATCTCCAGAAGCTAATGACGGAGTTGGAGGATCTCGGGATCGCTGTGTCCGCTTCGTACATGACTAGCGATACTTGGCTATCGTTGACCAGCAATACTCTCGCTTTCTCCAGACTCTACGTAGGCCTCCTGGAGGATTGTTTGAGCGTCAATACGCCAGAATTGATGATCACTATAGACAGTGTTCTGATTTCTGTGATGAAAGCTCAGGTTCAACACCTGCTGGCTTCTCTCGGCAATCCAAAGTTCAAGCAAGAGGTAATTAAAGGAACTTGAGGTGGTTTTCTGATTGGATGATTGATCGAATTAATTATCGTTGCAGAGAAAAGTGGTCCAAGACAACGCGGTGTACATCAGGGACATCGTGATCGGACGAGGGCTGGAACTCTACCAAAGTGCAACGTCTAGGCAGTTTACAAAGCTAGTCGCGTTGAAGGAACAGATCGTCTTCGAACCCGTGTCTGTAGCGAAGCCAAAGGCCGCGCCGAGAACGGCGGTGACGAAATACTCTACTACGGAATATATATAAATGATTGTGTGCTTTTATTTATGAGGTATGACTCAAATAGATCATTATAGATTAATATATGCCTATATCAAATGACAAAAGATGGTATTGAATGGGAAGAAAAAATTTGTGGAAAAACTTGCAGTATACTTTTTGCAAACTTTAATTAAACGAATCGGTGCCGAATACATGTATAAATAATCAACTTGGTGGAGTGAAGAGTTTGCTAGCGCGGACGAATATGTCGATTATAGTTTATGTTTCTTGTTCGCTTATCGGTCTATTACTCAATGATCAATTTGTGTTCAAATAAGCGAGTTTTGCTGATTACTTTTGAGTGCGATCTTCCTAATATTTACAAAATTAGTAAACGTAGAGTTACCTAATATCATATTTTGTCATATGAATGTAATTATACAATGTAAATTATATAGTTCGCGGTGAAAATATTCCGTGTGCTCTTCTCGAAATGCTTGTCCATCGCAGATCTGTTCTTCGATGGATACAAGTTTCGTTTGTATATCGAACCTGATATTCAATAACAAGATTAAATGATCGTGAAACTTGTACAATTATCTACAAATACTTGAGAAGAAACGCTCCTAACGTATCGATTCAAGTAATTTTATATGAATAATTGTTCCACTTCATTCACAGAGCGCAAGGCTCACCCTCATCTTTCGAATAAATATAAAGAAAGTTGAGTAAAGCTGTAACGTAATGACGAAACTAAAATACTATCTAGTATTTACACTCCTACGACGATTCGCGTCCGAATTTAAATTCAATTAAACAAAAATATTATTAATCAGAGCGCAAACATCATTCAGGAGTACTCGACTCTGGTTCAGCTACTTGACTCGGTGGCTCAATCTTCTTCTTCTTTGCTCTGATATCAGCCAAAGTCTCCTCTATACTCCGCTGATCCTTTTTATTCTCGCTGGGCACTGTAATAAAATTCCAAATTCGTATCATTTCAGTCGCCTCTTGCGAAGAAGCAATTTTTATCCCGTTCGAGAGTCAATGAGGTTCTAAAATGCAGAAAATCACCGTACCGAAACCGTAGCTGTGATTGGTTTCGGTTTTTCTTGCAGCCTGCAGAGCGGCTTCTTCCCCAATCAGGTGTTTGTACTTGTCCTTGTAATTAGTAGTCGGAACAAAGTCGTTCTTCCTCTTTCTGGACTTGGCTGTTTCCTCGTCTTCCTTGGCTTGCCTCTCTCTCTCCTCGTTCAATCTCTGAGCAGTCTCTTCGCTCCATTCTTCACCTTTCCGCAATGTGTTCAGGTGGTCTTCGGACGGGGCGAATTCTCTCTTGAATATCACGATGTATCTGTCGATTCCTTCCACTCCAAACGAGTACGCCAACACGTTGGCAACTTCTGCTACGTCGTGACTGAAAAATATCAACAAATTATCCAGAAATATTGATTATCGATATTCCAAGGAATATCAGAATATTAGAATCAATAAAAAAATTCTCAAAAGAGTAAGAATGAATCTAAAGACACGAAAACGTGAAAACTTGTTTGATTTTTGATCCTTTGGCTCAATCGGATCGATTTCGTCACTCAGAAGCGAGAAAATCGTCGAGTATCAAATTCCACAGTGATTATGTCCTCTCTGATCAGAATCCGAAGAGTAATTATAACTATTTACACTATGCTTCTGTAGACTTGTTCCATCGGTCGGAATTTGTATTCTCTAGCCGATCCATCCTGCAGAAATTTATTTATCTTCTCTTCGACCTGTAGAGAAACAATGAAATCGAGAATGTGAAACAATAATCATGCGACAATATTTGTCAATGAATTTATTCGAAAAATACGATTTTTATTGAATTTTTTATGTGTGTGTGGTGAACGTGAATTTTTGGCTATTTATTTTTATTTTTGGATTATGAATTATATTTTGTTTGAAAAAATGTGTAAAGACAATTTCGGGAACGTAAAGAAAAAAAAATGAACATCGCAAAGGCTTAGTGATGTTTATTAAATAATTTTTTTTTAATTACCTTCTCTCTGAAAACTTTCAATTTTTCCGCCTCCGCGTTTTGTCGTTTTAGATGATCTTCTCGCTGCTCTATAAATAGTGTAACACAAATAACGTTTTTGATAAGTTGAAATCCGAATAATTTCTTTACTTTGTGGGGTTATGTGAGAGACTGACTTTTGATCAACGCTTTTTGCTTCTCGCTAACCGTCGGCGGTTTGTCCATCGAGTTTAGAATCGAGCCGAGTAAATCCATCGTCTGTCAATGATCCTGACTCTTTCCAACCCTGAGGAATTAATCGAGCCCGAATTATAATCGCTTTATCCTTCAGTCGCGATACAATTTACTTCGGTGGACGGTGTTTATGCTGCAGTCACTCAAGTCTCAAACGCCAAAATCTACTCGGTAGATAAAGTCGAATTATTGTTTTTAAGGTGAAACAAAAGTCACGTGACCTCGATACGATTTACACTTGGAATTTTCAAACGCTATTTTCTCAGCCAAAACACATTCGTTTGATGTGAAATTGATATCAGTGACGTAGAAAAACTCAATGAAGGGACTGCCAATCGTGGATTTTCGAAAATCGAGACGTAATAACAGTTTTTTTTCAACAATATTGTTCTGTAATTGAAGGAAGTGCTGCCTCTCTCCACGAGGGGCAGCACCTCCTTGGGTTACAGAACAATATTGCTACAAAAAATTCTGATTATGTCTTTCGATATTCGAAAATCCACGATTGGCAGGCCTTTCAATCAGTTTTTCTACGTCACTGATATCAATTTCACATCAATCGAATGTGTTTTGGCTGAGAAAATAGCGTTTGAAAATTTCAAGTGTAAATCGTATCGAGGTCACGTGACTTTCGTTTCACCTTAAAATCGCTCTGTTTTACCGCGCGACTCTATCGAGACACAGAGACTCGACGCTTTTCCCACAGATGTAGTTTTCAGCGGTGAGAATTTCGGTTAGACGTCCAGTTTGAATGATTTTAAAGAGCCGCACCGCAACAACGTAGAAGAAAATAATAATACCGAATAGACAGGTGCTACGGTCACGTTTTCACATTCATAAACGATTTACGCATCGCCTCGAAGCGATTAATTTATTCTCACATCAAAGCTCAGTGAACTATCGACTCTTTCAAATAATCAAAGTGCCAACGATAGCGTTATGTGTGATGCAGACACTTTTTAACCCGACCAAAGACCGTTTCTATTTACGTCTCTCGCTCACAACAAGTTACGTATCTTTGTACAACGTATATTATTTATAATGTGAAATGTTTAATAATTCTAACAGTTTTTTTCACTCACCGTAAAGACTAGAAAAAGTGAACGTACGCGACTTTAGTTAAACTAATCAAATCAAATCGAACGGAGTTTACTGCTGCTCCGAAAAATCATTGTTGTATTTGTTGTTGGTGTTCTATTCTCAAATCTCAACATATTATATCATTATTTATTTATATATATTCACCTAGTCGAGTTATTGGAAATATTCCATCACACGAAGACGATAATTCCGAGGTTATAAAGCTACAAAAATAATTCTGCCAACATTCTCGCTGTAGATTCGCGAATTTATTATATATATTTCCCTCCAAAAAATTGTAAATCGATTAAAACGTGCCTCAACAAAATGAGACTCTCGTATTTCGTCTTTACGCTACTCGTCGCCGTTTTGACGTGCCGGAATGCGGACGCCTCGATTTTGGACTGGGTCTGGACCGCCAAGGCGCATGATTCGAACGACATAATTCCTTCCGACGGTATCCCGCTGGCGTCTATTCCCTACGAGTCGATGACGGACGACGAGAAGTTTCTCCAGGAGGCTGCAAAGTTCTCGGAGATCCAAGTATCCTCGGCGCTCGATACTTGTCAGCATAAGGTCGTCATGAAGATAAAAACGTCCTGCAGCGACATGACCGAGGAAGAATTGGCCAAGTTGAGCGTCAGTCTTTTAAACTGCCAATCGGCTGCCGAAGGACGCAAGATGTTCCCTTGCACCGAACAAATGGTAATTTTCACCTGACAATTATTCACGTTCTTTGTCAGAATATTATTTATTCGATTTTTAACAAGCAGAGTCTCTCAAGTATTTTATGTAAACCCTAGGACCAGACGTAACAGACTTTTATTCAATTTTTTAGTTTCTTTTACCGAAGGATTTACAAAACTGTAATAAAAGCAAACGAGGCGTAGTGAAAGAGAAATAATTATTCGATACAGAGTCATTCGAAGAATTATAGCGATAATAAGATCCGCGTTTACAAGTCAGGGGACTGGCTACGCTGTAATCTGAGTAGTCAAATTTACTGTTATTGTTTTCTTTTGCAGTTCCGCTCTGCTACAAGATTCGGTATTTACTTTTGTGTAACATGAGCGTTGAATTTATGGGCTTGGCAAAAAAATAAGCACAAGTCCAGAATTGTAATACAAGGAAAAAAGAATGTAAAAATTGAACTTTAGTTCTTTATAAAAAATAGTTGATCACAATTCTCATGAATAACTTCCACTTTTCTATTAAACACAAAATAATACACAGTCAAAAATCCACATTTTGATATCAGTATGAACATTAATTGTAATAATTGATAATCATGCAGTAATTCGATCAATGATTTACTCACATGTTGTACAGTGAACAGTACCTGTGTGAAATCTCTGCACAGAAAAGGACAATGATTTTCTGTTATAAATAGGGGTGCTAAGGCATGTTCAGACTTGCAATCGCCTCCCCTACCGAGTCTCTCCCCTCTCCATACTCGAAAGGGGAAATTCAAAGTCGGACCTCCTGGGTGGTTTTAGTTCTTATTAAACCGCAGATCTGTTTGCCTGCACTTGCTCTCGGTGCAGCTAAATTCCTAAGCATTGAGAAAAGATTCAATAGATTTGATAAATTTGTAGAAAGCTTTTTTCGCACTCGACGAATCAGAGAGAGAATTCCCCACTGAGTAAGTACTCTATTTTGCACATCTATTTCTAGAGCCTAAGACAATGCACGACGGAAATGGATCCGGACATGTGGAATGCGTATCATCTTATGAGCAACAGAGCAAGAGCTGTGTGTTACGCAGCTAGGAATATTCAGTTCAGAGCGTTGACTGAAATTACTGTTAACAAGCTGATGAACTCTGCCCATTCGCAGATCAAGGCGATGGGCTCCTTGAAGGTAACACAGAATAATTACGCTAATCCATGAAATTCAAACTTCTATTACCCTTCGGGAGACCTGAATCCTGTCTCAGTTGATGTGGATCAAAACTTTCTCACTTTATCCTGAATTTCATGCACTAGGAGAGTCAGGACCGTCTGGAAGAGCAAACGATAGAAGCTCTGCACTCCGTCTCCAAGGGCAACAAGGCCTTGCTCGAACAGCAAGAATCGTTGAAGGAAGCTCAGACGACTGCTCACAGTCTGGTCACGAGGAATCTCCAGATTTTAAACAACGAGAAAGCTCTGATCAGATCTGGCCATGCGCAGTTACTCGCTATGACGGAGGACATCAGGAGAAAATTGGGTAACATAAATTAGTTGAATCGTGTAACGGATTTAGTTTATTTTTTCACAGAGGATGTAACATTGTTTTAAATATGGTTTTGTTTTTCCATGAATTTTGCAGAGAAAGCGAGCAAGGAACTTGTCGGGCATTCTTTGGAGCGCGATGAAAATCATCGGGAAGTTTTGAACGATTTGAGGAACATGCAAGAACAGGCTCACCAGATTTGGGACAGAATTGAATCCAGCACCAATCAAATAGTGGAGCAGAATATGGAGGCCGCTGAACAGTACGAACAGACTCTGAAACAACTCGATCAGATAAATCAGACCGTTCATTTTTTGTTGGACTTGACCAATACGCTGAAATCAGAGGTGGATCAGAAGCTCGGTTGGATCGCAAACTACATCGGCGATACTGGTAATATCCTTTCCAAAATCCATTTTTGTATCAATCCACCGATATTCCTCAACAAATATTAACTTTTCCCAATTGTTTCAGGTGATCAATTTGAGAGAGTGTATCGCACAGGATTACACGCGATCTACCTATTGGTCGCGATGGTCGTCGCCTCATTTTTGCAAGCTCCTTTCCTCACGAGATTCACAATTATGGGAATATTGCCGTTGAATCTCGTCTCGTACTTGAAGGAAGGCACCGAGGCTTGTCTCGATTTCTACTCGATCACCGCTCTGATAGTTTTGATAACAGGAAGTGAGCAATATTCTACGTCCGGTTTCGAATTTTAACGCAATATAACTAATCGTCCAATTTTCGGTCGTTTTCAGTGCACTATCTGATAGTAACGATCCATTACTTGCTCAAACCCCAAGAAGTGGATGCGAAAACGACCCGAGCTTCAATTCCGCTGATCAATGGGATCGGCGCCAATAGCACACCGCTAAATTACGGCAATGGTCACAGCGCAAGACCCGAGGGGAAAATAGTGGACCGAAAACAATCTGTATTATCGTCGATGTTGCACAAAATCATTGCGATCCCGTCCGTGCTGATTTGTCAAGCGAATACGTGCAAGAGTAGGTTTCAACTGGGTCGGAATAGAATTATCTAATTTTTGTAATCGATATTTGCTCCATTTCGTTGTCTGCAGATAAAATTTGGTCCTGTGTGCCGACGATGCCGTCTTGGGGAAGAGGAAGTTCTCCAAACATCAGAGAAGAAATGTCCTGCTCGTATTTGCCTTCGAAAAAAGCCCGCGAAGAATTGATCACTGATTACGCAAGGCATTATCCTAACGTGTCGGACGATCTTAGCGAACGGATTTTAGAAACTCCGAGCTTGTCCGATGAGAATTACGATAACTACAACGAAAGCGACGAGCTTGTCGACGCCTCGGAGCTCAGACGTCGCACCAGAAGAAATGGATCCGTTCTCAGAAGTGATTTTGTCTATCCACCGTCTCCTACGAGAAGGTAAACACAGTTGAAGACGGCGATATAATTTCTCCCTCGTCGCCACTTCATCGGTAGAACTTGAAGAAAATAACTCGTTCAAAATTTTTTTTCAGCGTTACACCGTCTTTGCTGGGAATTGTGAAAAATCAATGCGGGGCATTGACGAGAACCGGAAAACGGTGCCGCTTGAATTCTACCCTTGGACAGAATTACTGCCACCGCCACAGCACCGGATCATCTTTTATGGGTGACTGAGAGCGTGCGTTAATGGAAAGTGGTGTAGCGGAGGATTCAATAGGAAATCGAATTAACTGAGGAAAAAAAATGAAAATTGTAAAATATTTTTTAATTGATCATCGTAATTGACATAATAGATATGAGGTATTATACACAAGTATAAGTAGCGTATTCGTCGTTATCGTCTCATTTTTGTGAATTTATACTCTCTGATGCACGACGTTTTTTTTCTCATGCTGAACAAACTGCACTTTTTTCTATCATAAAAAAAACTTCATCCTGTAGTTCAAGGAAAATCGATTATTGCGTGATTCGAGTCAATCAGTGATTGTGGATCGTTTTTTTTTCTTGTCTTGACTAAACAGTAATTTTTGTTGTTGTTGTTTTTTGTATTGAGTTTCTCTTTTGATTTTAGTTTCTAACTTGGTTCTTTTTTCTCTTTGGACTCTGTGACACTGAATTCGGTAGCTATCGATGATTCTAAATATTGCGATCACGCCCGATACTGAATTTCATACCAGCAGCTAATTTAAGGATATGAAACGTGTGATAGAAATGACATTTTTTACTCGAACACTAACAAAGACAGTAATAATTAATGACTTACATAGATGTAGGAACTTAGTAATAAATTAGAGCTACGTTTAAGACATATTGTATGAACGAGAAGAGGAAATTCGTCGATTTAAATTAATGATACCGTAATATTTTTGAATATCTGCGATCCTTTAATTGTAATATATACATGTAATTGTCTTGAGTATGTTGATCATCTTGAATAAATGAATAAAAATTCTGAATAAAATATATTCTCATCTATACCAAATTCAACTTAATATCATGCTAATAATAGGCAGAGTCTTATATCTGAGTCTTCAGATTCATTAGACTGTATTCAGAAATAAATATCTGCCACTAATTCTGAAAGTAAAAATCTTTTATTTACAAACTTCGTGGGAATAAGTATACAATAAATCACAGTACGGGACAGTTACAAAAGACCCAACGTCTGACACGTTTTAAAACAATATAAATACACCTCAGCCCCGGGATTAGATGGATGACGTTGTGCAGACTCAATAATCGAGCGAACCGAAACAAAGTGGGCAATAATTTATCGAATATTTGAAAAGATTTCGGACTTGATAGAACTGAAAAAAAACCAATGTGAAACCATTTAGCTTCCAAAAAAAGTAATTTAGAAATAAAAATCAATTTTTTTCTTTTTTGTAATTGATTGTATAATGAAATTCAATAAATTGAGAGATCAATTGAAAAAAAAATAGTGTGGCTTCAATTATATCACTCGCATGAAGCCATGTTCAGCTGCGTGCAGATGGCGTTGTTAGTAAATTCGAAGAAACGGTGATCGGAATCTAGATCTGCACCCGCCACGAGATTGTGAAGGTTGCAGTAGTTTGTTCCGTAGTCGAACATGACGAACCAGTCCTTAGACTCTGATTTTGCCTGAATCGAGAGATTGACGATATTGAGGATCGAATGAAATTTGATGAAAACGTGGACTTAGATTTACTGTAACTCACCACAGCTGTGCAGCTGTTATTAGCAGCTTCTTCAAAGGTCATTTTTATGTCGTCGACCAGCCGGATGTTTGGTGTAACGTGGGTGGCTTTTATCGTCGAATCACCGTCAATTTTTGGGTCGCGAAGCTGATTGAAGTTGACAAATTATAGTTTATTCAGTAATCTTGTTTAACCGCTGCGTTACCGAGAAACTTCGACACTGTCATAAACTAACGCGGTCGTCGCGAAAAAGAAAATAAACGCAAACGCTTCGAGTTAAATGAGGCGCAATATATATTGAGTCATGGAAGAATCTATGAGCCGTCCAATATCCAGAAATCGTCAGACACGATGCAGAGCTAGGCAGTATCTCACCGAATACAAACACCTGGTACCTCGAGGACCACAACCGTGACAAGTAGACCACTTCAGGATCTGACATCGAAGCCGCTGCATCACGAATCTGCATGGCTCGCCGAATTTCCTGTTTTTTTAGGGGGAGGACAAGACCTTTTAATCATCGCGGACACTGCAGTCCAAAATTATTCATAAGCATCGGGTTATGGTATCGATAAGCCCATGACGATTACTGAGCATATGCAACCGAGATGGGTGACAAATTACGCAGGAATTGATGTCACGTCGGTTGCATACATTTGGGAGTCACCATGACGCTGATTCTTAACGACGAAACAGTCTGAAGTTGCGAAAGCTTGTTTCTCGATTCTAGCCAACTTCAGACCGACCCATCGCTAGGAATTCACGCTGTATATGAGAGTGAAGGCTTATAGGGAGGAGGGATCGTGACTCGTGAGGGTTGTGGTCATTCGAGAGATTTTGAGTTTGTAGTACAGTCTGTAATACAAAGTTGAAAAGCACCGCTGTGTCTAGTTGCGAGTAAAAGTATATTTTTGTAACCAGAACCAGGCCAAGAGAGCAAACATAGGCCCAACCCCATGACAAACAAACGTGAGGCTCCTGCGATATCGAGTTTCCACGGTGGCAGAGAGCTGAAAGACTATAGCCACAACCCTATACCGAGGGTGGTCCGAGACCAGACTTGGAATATAAATTCCGAAACATGAGGAATTGATTCGAACGTACCACGTGACCGTGCACGAAGCGTGCATCGGGTAGGGAAAAAGCGCAGTGACGAAGAAGACGCACATGAGGATCACGAATCCGGTTCCAACGCAGCAGAAACTGAAGCGGCACCGGGGACTTCCGGTCGCTCGAACCTCCGGAATCACGTCCACTAATTGCAAAATCGTTTCATGGACTTGTTTAGTGGAGAAAATGAAACGGACGAGACTTGATCGGTCGAGGGTACTGCGAAAATGGAGCATTACGTGCGGGTGACGGAAGCCCCTCTGGTTTGAGAACTCTTTCGGTCTCATGTTGAGAATACGGCGGTGGATACTCTGGCATGAGCTTCGAAATCCGCTGCTTGTATCGCGGCATCTTGCGTGGAGCTCTTTTTTAAACGAGTCTTTGAAGCGCAGAGACTTCGGTGATGAATAGTTTCACCGAGTCATCAACATTCTTGCTTTGCGCGAAACGCAAAATTTCCTCCTTCTAATTATTTCGTTCCCAATTCCGATAATTAATGTTCAACCGCGAATATAGCCTGTCTTCCTTCAACCTGACGTGTTACATACCTACTGAATACGTCTTCACTCCTCGATTGTTTTTCTCTTCTCTTTTTTTTTGTTTGCATACCTCGATTTTTATTATCTCCGGCTTCAGACAGCGGAGAAAAAAATCCTGAAATCAAGAATGATCAATCTCGATCACTCTATCGCCTCGGTTAACGCGATGCGGTGCAACGTCGGAGGGCATAAGGGGACGAAGTTATGGGCAACGTTGACGAGCATTCAAATTATCACGGATTTGAATAGACACAAAAATAGAACAAGAAGCGGCGTACTACCTACTCGCGAGGGACGACGGAGGAAGTGGAAGAAACGGCGTGACGAAGTGACGAGACGACAAACCACCGCGCGACGTCAAGGCTCGAGCGCCCTATACGCCTCTGACCGCACTGACAGCGGAGATATCTTTTCGAGATGACTTAGGGCTTGGTCTCTGACTCACTTTGCACCTCGATTATAATTCATGCTGCATGCATATACCGAAGAGACGGACTTTAGTTTTTGTTTCGGAGGTTTTATAATCTGTTTGAGAATTTGCGTGGGATAAAAAAGTTATTGGAACGCGTATCAGCTGTTTCATAGAAAAGCTCAAGACTTTATGGTAGGTTGCGATGAAATGCCATTTGTCACCTTGGCACCTCTCCCCTGGCTTAGGGCGGGAGTGATCTTTTCCCTGGTATAAGAGGAAGGAAAAAAAAGCAAGTGAAAAACAAAAAAGATGAACCCGTGGGAAGATTACGTTTAGGGATTGGGACGCGACGGTGCACTGCTTCGGCGTACGTCGCGTCGCGACCGAACACACAAATTGTTCCGCGCGGGAGAATCATGACTGCTTAATTATGCTGTTTCTTATTTACGATCCATTCCTAAGTCACCTTTTTTTGCCGCTAAACTTCCTAATTCTTTTTTTCTTCTCTTCTTTTGCGTAGTATGCTACAAGAATTTACCGAGACTGTAGTTACCGAGGCACAAAAGCCCTCCGAGTGTTCATTTATTGGAAACTGACTCATGTATTAAAAAGAGGACAGAAAATATCCTGCAGACTTACGACAGATAAAAATATACCAGGACCGTTAATTCTCTGTGAGTCATCGACTGACGACTAGTCGGATAGACACATTCTTGTGATAATGACTAAGTATCGGAGGCAATCATGGAAAAGGTTGGACTGCAAGCTGATTCAAATTTCAATAATCTTTTGAAAACTGAATCTGAAAACTGATCAAAGGTTGGACAAAAAAAAAGATTCCGCAGAGGGCAAAAAGCGGACAATGTCACCATTACGGAAGAACGCTTTCCAAGGAAGCGCGATTGTGGCCGGTGACACACAGCCACAATCTAGAATTTGCGACTTTGGTGCAATTTTAGGTACCACGTCCGAAGACTATACGCTCTACACCGCAGTCGCCAACGAGCCCCGGGGACTCAGTTAGCCGAATGGTATCGGACCGCTTCTATGGTTATCTCGAATCAGAGGTATATATACTTCTCACAGCGACAAGGAAGCGCTAGCGAGAAACCCCATAGAAATTTGAACGGCTGATAAAGCAGGAACGGAAGCGTGCATTCCCTACAAAAAAATATTCACATGCATGAGAGAGCCAATACGTATTTTTCGGACTGAGGGTGCGGGCAATTAGTGTTTGTGAGAATTAAATTTAACGAAATAGTGTCACGCTATGATGTGGTAGCTGTGGTACGGCGACCTGCGGCACCTGGTGGTCGAATTAAAAACTTGAAAACGTCATATGTATGGTGTTGAACTGCACCTGGAGAGACGTGCCGAGAAGTTTTCCGAATCTAAATTCAACACTAGCTCTAGAGATATCGCGATTCATGGAGGTCTGGAATTCTCGTATCCAGACTCGTCAGATAAAAATATACAAAATCTCGTGAGTCATTTACAAGTCGATTGGACATTTTTGTAATATATTTCGGACTGGTTGATTATACTGTGAAGCATTCACGAAGCGAGCTTGAGCTACAGGTAAAATTAAAATTCTCAAAGATGAAAAGTGAAAAAAGTATTCATTGCCGAGTGCAAAAAGGCGGTCGAAGTCACTATTACGGCTGGCTCGGTACCCGACATAGATTTGCCCACTGATGGAGCGAGTTGCGCCCGACACCCAAAGCGCGTGATTTGGTATGGTGGAGGTAACGAGAGGGAGACCTGTGAGATACGTGAATGCTTGGCCCCCACCAACCCGAGAGATATGAGTACCGCGGTAGCATGCCTGAGTTTCCTATAGAGAACCCCATGGTGGGCCCTCGGATTGCCGAATAGTATCGGACCGCCTCGACAGTGTCCCTGAATCAGCGGTATATAAGCTGCTCACAGTGAAAGGAGAGTGCTAGCGAGAAACCCCGTGCGATATCGAGCGATTTATAGAGCGGTAATGGATGAGTGGATTCTCTAAAGGAAAATTAATCCCCATGCACGAGAAACTTAATGAGTCGTTTCAGCTTGAGGGTTCAGCCGATTAGTCCACGTGAGAATTGATTCTAACGACATATCGATGCGCTATGGCAAAGGCGCTGCGGTACAGCGACGTGCGGCATCTAGTGGACAACTCGGAGACTCTGAAACGTCAAAGTGTGCAGCTGCGGCCGAGAGGCGTTACCTACGCAATTTCTACAGTCCATATTCAAGAGTGCAACAGCGGCTTGTTCGCACTGCGTCGTACGATCCGTAGAAGCGTCATTCTCATTGCATACGTCCGACAAAGGGCAAGAGTGCCGAAAATCGGAGGGAAAAAATGAAACAAAAACGAAGCGTCGACCGTCTGACCAATTCTCCGTATATGGGTCACGAAGGGATCTAATGAATGAAGACACTGTCTCGACTAGGTCTCTTTATTGGCCGGATCTGCCGGCTGACCATTCTCGGATTTACGTCGGACTACTCTACGTTTCTACCTTCAGCACGATGTGGGAGTCCAGTGTGAAAGGCAAAAATAAAAGCAGACACGAAGGAAAAATATCAACGTCTCGCGGCTTTGACAATTGAACAAGATGTTTTCGACGATCTGAGTATAGCACCTCAGGGTTCAAAATTTCATGGGCCGCAGTTGACTGACTTTAGATGACTTTCTCAGAATGCAGATGACTCGATCTTCCGTTTATTTAGAGGCACAGCAGCGGCAAAGAAGCGGGTACGAAAAATTCTTCCTAAATGGAAAAAGCCCACGCGGACAAAGACTTGGCCAAAGTCCAGCTTGACTCAATCTACAACTAAATCTATATTTCAATCCTCCGCGTATACTAAACGCGGACTTTACTTGGCTAGATAAACTGGTCGAGTCTATGAGGTCATAACGAGATTCCTCATATCCGCACATGCCAATTAGAAGCTCGCACGAATTCCGAGTCCCGAGTAGATGAAATCGGGGTATCAAAGACTCCGGAATTAAATTGTGCCGCATTTGAATTTGACGCAATTGCAGTAAAGGCAAAAAGCACTGTCGTTTATGCGGTGCACCAAGGGAGACGATTCTAGACGGTCGTGTGAACCGGATTCTAAACACGCAGCTGTCTGCGCGAAGAGATTCTTCTCTTCTCATCTCGTCTTCCTTTTCTCGGTGTCGCGGACGTATTATATAAAGTAAAAAGACACTTTGAAAAACCTACGTCCGGGGTTATAACGCGGTTAGTTAATATCCACGATGATTGAATTCGGATACACGGGAAGCAAGGAAGGCGACCTCTTCTTTCTGATTCCATCCGATTTCCTAACCCTATGAACGGACGTCGGTGTTTGAACGCTGCATAGATCATACGAGTAACCGGTGACACAGGATGAATGAGGCAAGAGGAAACCTTGAATGAGCGGCGGCTATAAAATGGAAACGAGCCTCTCACGCCCCGGGGCCTGTGAAGGTAAAAATAACGCGATTGAAATAAGAGCGGGAAAAGAGATAAGAAGGAGGTGGAGTCACGGGACGTGAGGAACATGGGACACGGGGCACGAGACGCGCGAATAAATTTATGTCCGGCACAGTTTTTCAATGAAACGAAAATTGCCCTCGGGGATGAGTGTTAATGGAAATACGGAGTCACACTCCACGATTTTCGACTCCCATCCTAGTCCACGTCTACGTCTGTGACACCGGGCCCCCGGTGCCCCGGAGCCCAGGGACCCCGGCGCGACAGCTGCCCTGATTAATGACGAGGATGAGGGTCGGCGTCTAAGAAATCTACGAAGGTCAGAAAAGTGGAAGCGTTTCACACTGTCGTCGAAATTGAACGAGGGGGGAGGGATGGAAACTCATCAACTTACGAGGGCGGGAGAAATCACAAATATGCGATAATTTTGGGAAAAGTCGTATTTGGCTTCCTTCGGGGTTCCGGAGCTCGAGACAGTTTCAAGGGTCGCGGTATCTCGAACGCAAACAATTAGAGACGATCGTGAATAGTCTCAGAGTTGTGGAAACCATTAACTGCATGCACTCAGCGGTTTTGTTTTTCTGAATGCTGCTTTGTGTTCCAAAAACCATGTTGTACAGCCCACCGCGGGAAAAGTAGATTCGAACCTCAAAGAATTTCCGTTCGCAGCTCGTAGTGAGATTGACAACGATTCGTCAAAGTAGCGTGACCAAAGATGAAAAATTGAGTAAAGTCTTTTATGCATGCGGATATAATCGAGTAGGAGACTAATTTATAGCATGTGTCTCTGGAAGATATATTCTTAAAATTTTCCGTTAGTTCGCTGAATGGTAGGTAGGTAGTAGGGTATAGATATAGTACAAGAAGCCGGAAGTACGGTGTGAATCTGTCGGTGGGAGTTGAGCGTCTAGAGTTTTGGAGACGCCGGTCGGCGTCTGTCGGCGTCTACTGGAAGTATCGGTGTGCGAACCGCCCTTCTAGACCTCGTACTGGTTCTAGAAGCTGAGGAAGAAGAAGAGAAAAAAAAACGAAATGCCGCCCTTCGGGTTGTAGCAAAGTGAAAAGGGTTGTTTTCCAACGATTTATGATTGGATTTTTAAAAGGGTTCAAGCACAACGGTGCGACTATAACGATCCTTTTTATAGAAACCCCGAAGCACCCGGTACATTCAATTCTCCCGTAGAGATAAGGGAGACAGACTAATGTATAACTTTTTGTCTCGTCTTGCTCACGCGGAGGGATAAAAATTAGGGGCAAAAAGCTCTAGCTAGTTGAGACGTGTATCAAATAGTGACGGTGAAATTGCCTCTTCCATGGTCCCACCCTTCGATATCTCCTTTCAGTCCCTTCACGCCCCTCGAGGACTTTTAAATTTGCGCGTAAGATGATTCGAGATATTCGGTTTCACAGAATCCGCCCCGCTGGCGCCATCGCGACAAAAACCAAAATAATCAACCGTGTCTCCCGTCCTTTATTCCGATCCGAGTATACATTAGCTCTCTTCTGCCTCTACCGATAGGCGGAGATCGCGATAAATCACTCTTATAACCGAACTTGCGGTTCATTTCGTTCTGAGAATGCGTGAGAAAAAACCGCGCGTTATTCGCAAAAGCGATTTTTGCCATACCAGTGTCCATCCGCCGTATCAATCTCCGTGACGCGAATCGCGTAACAGAACTATGAGAAAGCTGTTAACGCCGAGTATTTAGGAAAGCCGAAAACAGCTGGTCGTTTCAGATGAGAGGCGCAGCCGGTCAATGCGACGCGAGTCAGCCTAGACAGTGAAGAAACTGGTGTATGTGGAGTTCAGGACAGGCTACAGACTACGAAGACATGTGACACGACTGCACATATGCACTACGGAGCGTTTGAATCACAACTCGGAAACTCGAGTGGGGACCCAGGGCGCACAGATGCGTTGTAGTCGCGCCGGGGGACCCGCAGTAACAGGTGCCTCGAACCCGGAGCCCGGGCGGAGCTCTTACAATCTACCTGAGAGAAACCTGCGCCATTCGTAATTCACCCAGGGATGGGAGAGGCAGGGCAGAAGGTGTTCCGGCAGGATCCGTAAAATGGCTGCAGCGGATCATCTCATGGCGTCACTTTACAGACTCAAGAGATAGATGATTTTATTATATCCATAGCAATATTGGATAAGCTTGTAGCCCAAAAGTGCTTACAACTAGGGCAACGATATACAAAAAGAGAAGTAGAGAGATCAGTCCAGCTACAGAAGAACTAGGCGAAGAGAAGGACGTACAGGACGCAATAGAAAAGCGTATACTATTGGCACATAAAATCGAGACCGAGGGGCTATTTACTCCGATTTTGGGTGTACAGGTGACTTCCGACTTCCAGGGACTTCCATTTCAGTATCATGAGGAATTCTTTTAATTCTAACCGAAGAATTCTAGATACTTCCACAGACTTCCAAAGACTTCCGGGACGAGTGTACATACATAGAACTTCCCAAATGAATACCCCTCGATCGAGACACTAGACACAAACATGGTAGAGCAGTCGGACCCAAATCATTGTCAAGCTTGTTGGATATGGGGAACAGAACAAGCTTGAACATTTTTCCCGTCCGGATGCTCTACCATTTTTATAGATAGTAGATGTAGATCGATGTGTGTTCCGAGTTTGTGACGCACTCTTCAAGCAAATACAAACTATTACGAAGGCATTATATCGCTTGAGTATTCCGTAAGGATAATGTGGGAGGAGGACAGGTGTCATGGCGCTCCATTATATATCCGGCCTAGGCAATTGGCAAAATCTGCGTATGAAGTTGTAGGAGGAAGCGAGCGTCGAGACTACATGGTACCGCGACATGGCTGATGGCTCCTGAGAAAATAGCCGTGATTCTGTCAACGGTCCTGCGTGGGTGTCCTGCTGGCACGCTTCCTTAGCCCATTTCTTTCCTACTGCGTTTTCAATTCCGCATCAGAGACTGGAACCGTTGCCTTTTGTCGTTATGGTGTCGCGTGTCAGGAGTTCTTGGTAAATAACATCCTACGCGTATATCCCGCTGTGTTTCCCGAAAAACTTAGGATATTGTAGTACCTACTTTGAGCGCAATTATTCCTCCAAAAACATGCGGTTTCAACGAGGATATGTCACGTCGAGACTACTAGACGAGCTCGCATAAATCACCGTAACGGAGTTTTCTTCGAAAAAAAATTCACTGTACAAATACATTGGCACGTGGTTAACTCATCTGAGTTTATTTTCGATAAAAAGAAAAGAAAAAAAAAACAAATGGCAGCTGAAACACTGCAACGTCGCGTCCGTGGATGACAATAATTGTCATAATGCTCTGCACTTGCGTTTTCAAAAAAAAAAACTTTGAAGGAATCTTTTCGCGGCTGGGTTGTGAGGCTCGGCGACAACTGCAGTCCCATAAAGTGAAAAAAAAGACAGAAAAAAAAGGAAAGCTCATGCAGCATGCGTAGCGAGCTACTCGGCAGGGGGGACCAAATTGTTGTTCTTTCCATTGTCGTTTTTCGGTGCCGTAACGTCTGACGAGAGGACGCGCGTTCCTTCCAAGAATTTGGGATACCGAACGCATGTGCTGTAGTCGTTCTGATGGACCCATCTATCCTCTATACCTATACGTATTGTTTTTCCCACAGAAAATTCTCCATCCTCTTTCTCATCCCTTGAGGTCTATACCTACGCGGGTCAGTCCAGGGATCTTTTGCGAATGTATTGGGAATGCAGTGTATGCAAGGCCATATAAGGCAGGTCGAGACAAAAAGCCGGATATTTTCTTAAAGCTTGCCAAAGCTTGAGACAACAGAACAGTATAGACTCACTTAGAATTTTCGGACTATGCGAATCAATTAATTAAATCTCTGAGGTCTGTACAAAAAACTCGAGTCTAATAACTCTCCTCAGTTAGAAATATATTGATTAATTAATAGATTCGCATAGTCTGAATAAGAATGTAAAGACGCGAATGATGGAGTCACCATAACAGAACACTATCGAATTGCTACAAGTTTTCTTTTTTACGAGCTAACGATGTGACGGAAGAAATTAAATCGTGATTTGTTTCGGTTGTATGTATGAAGAGATAAGAGTTTTTGTGTGATCTTGTTATCGCCGAGGCGGTCAAGATGATAGAAAAGCGGGACACGGGCCAGTAGAATTTTTACTTTTTTAACGTTTCTGATTTGAAATAATGGTGACGTCGGGGATCACGACCTCTGTCACTGTATAGTCGAATCTTGAAAATTGAAGATAGTTTCGAAACGAATAAATATAGTTTGAGTTTTTGGTGTGACAGGGAGCTGATTTGTGTCTCCGGTCGTCCCAGTTAGCACAGCCTCCATCAGCCTTCATTTATTTGCGATTCCGTTCCTTTTGCTTCTCTGACTAGGTATTTATTTTTTGTTTTAATACGTCCGACTATTTTTAGCCTTCAAAACTCGTGGGACTCCCCTTTTTTTATACCTTTTATGTTTTTTTACTTCTTACGCTACCTCTCTACTCTTTACTTTTTACTTTTTTCTATATACGCTCAGCTCTCGTACTCCGCGTGTCTTCGCGTCCTCATCGAAGTCGCCGCTAGTCCGCAGTTCCCGGACACATAAAAGAGCGCCACCCCCACATCCAGCTCGAAAAATAAACCAGCGGAGCTCGTTCTCGACCTCGGCAAAAATTTCTTTTTGCTATATTATTTTTATTCTATTACTTTCTCCGTTCAGTTCGACCGTGGTTCCGGTCTTTTATGGCCACTTCATTGCCAGGATCCATTAAAACGAGACGCATTTTTTATTTTTCTCGTTTGCTGAAGTTGATTTGCTCGAGAATTTTTACTATCTCCATGATTTCTTCTGTACTTTCAACAGTGCCAATTGAACAAATTTAATATGGAGTCGAAAAAAAAATTAATGACGGTCATAGTCGCTGTCACAGCTATAACGGGGACTGCATTTTTTCGGCTGCCTCTCTCCGCGTCCGTATTGGTACCGCGGGGCCCCGCGCCAGACATTGTATTTCTACAATTTGGTCTTTGGTCCCAGGATACGTTTCACAGGATGGCCCGCTTGATGCTCTAGTCCAGAACCGTTTATGCCGGAAAGCATCGGACCGTCTGTGGAGAACCAACAGTGCTCAACGGTATATATACTCATCATATGAAGATAGCAGCACTCGCGAGAAACCCCGTGCAGTTAAGAGATTGAGAGAGCAGGGATAGTAGCGTGAGTTCTGTGATGAAGTATCATTTCTTTCGTGAGAGACTCGAACCGTAGATTTTTCAAGACAGAAAAATTAGCTAATTAAAGTATCAGTAGTTTATTCTCATCGGATATCAATTCGCTAAAGTCAAGAAGCTTCGATATGGTTACCTGCGGCGTCTGGTGGTCAGCTTGAGAAGTTGGAATCGTTACACGTATAAATCATACGGTATGATGGTGTGTAGCATGCAAAGACAGCTGTGTGTC
>JAFFZH010010462.1:0-14137 GCA_018420115.1 Euura saliciscinereae | reverse complement strand
TGCAAAGACAGCTGTGTGTCCAGAGACACGTGAGCAATGTTTTGAATGAAGACGTAAACACTTGCTCGCAAATACTTATATGATCGACGAGTCCCTCGGTTGCAGGTTTGTATTCGTATATGCGAGAATTTTTACCATCTTCATGATTTCTTCTGTACTTTCAACAGTGCCAATTGAACAAATTTAATATGGAGTCGAAAAAAAAATAAAGACGGTCATAGTCGCTGTCACAGCTATAACGGGGACTGCATCTTTTCGGGCGCCTATCCGCGTCCATATTGGTCCGGCGGGGCCCCGCGCCAGACATTGTATTTCCACAATTTGTCTTTGGTCCCAGGATACGTTTCGCAGGATGGCTTGATGCTCCAGACGCTCCAGTCCACAATCGTTTATGCCGGAAAGCATCGGACCGTCTGTGGAGAACCAACAGTGCTCAACGGTATATATACTCATCATAGGAAGATAGCAGCACTCGCGAGAAACCTCGTGCAGTTAAGAGATTGAGAGAGCAGGGATATTAGCGTGAGTTCTGTGATGAAGTATCATTTCTTTCGTGAGAGACTTGAACCGTAGATTTTTCAAGACAGAAAGATTAGCTAATTAAAGTATCAGTAGTTTATTCTCATCGGATATCAATTCGCTAAAGTCAAGAAGCTTCGATATGGTTACCTGCGGCGTCTGGTGGTCAGCTTGAGAAGTTGGAATCGTTACACGTATGAATCATACGGTATGATGGTGTGTAGCATGCAAAGACAGCTGTGTGTCCAGAGACACGTGAGCAATGTTTTGAATAGAGACGTAAACACTTGCTCGCAAATACTTATATGATCGACGAGTCCCTCGGTTGCAGGTTTGTATTCGTATATGCGTATTGATTCCAGAAGCAGGTTCTACTGAATTTGTTCTACAATTTTACAATCCCCGCATGTTCGACATCTGGATATCTATTGCATCGAGAACTGCACCTATGTGCCAGCAGGGCTTTAGTGTCTACCTGGAGCCCCGAAGACCGGAAGTATGCAGCTCAGAATATATCCTGCATGTTTTTCTTGCATTTATTCCAAATAATCGTTCCTATAACAACTTTAATCTAGCAACGTTCCAGAAGCATCAGGCATGGCTCTCCACGTGGGCCCCGGATTCGACGCGATTTTTGACAAAACGCGTGTACTGATCACAGCCGTTTTGTGTTTTGTTTCGAATAGCATCGGACCACCTCTAGAGTACGCTGCTCGGCGGTATATATGCTTATCGTAGTGAAAATAGGAGCACTTGCGTGAAGTCTCATAAAAAACCTATTGAGCGGTTGATAAGGCAGGAAATAAATCGTAGGTTCTGGATCTGAATATAATCCACGTGCGGAAGGAACTGTGGTCAGATCTTTTCAGACCACGGGATTAACTATTCAGTGCATCAGGTACATAATCCTGATCCTGATTACATATCGATACGGTATGGTAAGACGCTTCGATGTCGCAGCCTGCGGCATCTGGTGGTCAGGTTGAACAGTTGAAATCGTCATATGGTGTGGAGCTGCTGTCCACCCTGGTGAAAATAATTCTACGACTTTGTACGTCCATTTCTACGTGGTTCTACATTAATTGGAACATGTGAATAGTTTTTCATAGATTTTTGCGTAGATAATCGTATTTTTTCGTAGATAATTATCTACGAAAAACTACGAATCTCTACGAAATTTCTACGAGATTCTACAGGAAATTTCGTAGTTTTTTTTTCAGGGATTTTCGTAAATCGTCGTAGAGTAAAGTGAAAATGTCAATTTTGGAATTCACCTGGATTCACACCTGTATATTAATTCCAGTTCATGTTTATGGAAATATTAAAAAAAAAAAAAAACGACCCCGAAAGAGGTTCGACCCAGCTCATTTGGAACGGGCCACCCATCCAAGTACTGACCGCGGCGAATCGTGCTTAACTTTGCTCATACCTATGTGTTCGGTCTTCAACCCGCTCCAACTCTTTCTCTTAATGAATATCACATTTATCAACAATCGAACGTCAATGAGATGTATGGAACATGCATGAATATGCGAGAGATTTTAATTTCTTGTTTCATTGTCGAAAATTGTAGAATTTCGTAATATTTTACGCCGTTTTACGTAATTTAGCTTTTATTGGTCTTGCAGCATTCAAAATTCTCTGAAGATCGAAAATTCGTATAAGATAGTAATTTTCCGTATAGATATTCTACGAAAAAAATTATGACATTCATTACATTTTATTGGGGATCCGAATTTTCTTAGTTTTCCGTAAAAAGTCGTAGAAGAGCGTAGACACACGTAGAAATTCCTACTATTCTACGAAAATTTACGAGATTTTATGACAATTTTTCAGAAGTTCGTATTCTGGTATTTGTCCATAGAAAATCTTAAAAAATCGTAAAAATTCTTACTATTTTACGAAAATTTACGAAATGTTATGACGATTTCGTAGGACTTTTCATTTTCGTATATTTTCATCGAAAATCGTAGAAAATCGTCAAAAAACCTAGAAATTCGTAAAAACTCTAACTATTTTACGAAAGTTTATGAAATTCATTCTACACTTTTCATTAATTGAAAGTTCCTTTTTTTTTCGTAATTTTTCGTGTTAAGTCGTAGAAATTTCGTAGAAATTCGTAGTTCTTCGTAAAATCTCGTAATTTTTCGTAGAACTTCGTATCTACCCGAACGAAGTTGTATGAATTTCTATACATTTCTACAATTTTCTACAAATTTTCTACGATTTTCTACGAGAAACTACAAATTTATACAAATTCATACGATTTTCTACGAATTCTGATTTCGTAGTTTCTCGTGGAAATTCGTAGTTTCTCGTGGAAATTCGTAGTTTTTTCGTAGAAATTATTTTCACCAGGGCAGAGAGACGTAAGCACTTGCTTCTGAATGTATATGTGTACCTATAGAGTTTAGAAGCAGGTTCGACATCTGGATACTTATTACCTCGAGAACACCTATGGCTCAGGCAGTGCTCAGGACCTCAATGCCTTTATTACCTGAGGGACCCTGTGAGCCGGAAGTCTGTATCTCGGAATATTTCTTCCTGTTTTTCCTTTTTTTCCCCGCATTATTGGAAGCTTGTGTCTTTTACCGTGGATTTACATCGCAGAAAAACATTATACAATCGTCAAAACGTGGTGCCGCGGTGGAATATTTTTCCGCAATCTAAAATCTAACCTAAAAACTGAAACTTTGTGCCGAAGCTGGAGGGCGGGAACATCAGAGCGACTATCGGACTTGGGGGAGGAGACCTTCCTCCATCCCAACCTTTTTGCCTTCTTTTCTTCTCATCTCTCATAGATTTTCGAAGGGCGGAACGAGAAGCATTGTTCAAGGAAACCTGCAAGATCTAAGAAAACACAACCTTTCCTTTCCTCTCATATAACCTACATACCTTGGCCCTCCGTCTGACTCACAATTTATGACGATACAAACACTTCTGGCCAACACATTGCGTCGGTATGTCAGGTCAGGTCAGGTATAGGTATAGGACACGTAGATTTCTAGCTATACATATGTACTCCCCGTTCAAATAAAATTTACTAAAAACAGTGTACATACCAAGAGGTTTATTTTATTCTAATATTCCTGGTTAAATCCATGTAACGAAAAAGGATGTATTTTGAACATAAAAAGAATAAAGTAAACATCAAAACAAACAGTTTTATAGTGGATTTATTGTGTGTGAGGTACAATTATAACAATCATAGAGAAATATCTGTATGAGATGATCCCGAAGTAGAGAGTGTAAGTGCAGACTCTGGATCGTCGATACCTACGGTATTTTTTTTATCATACGATATGAAAGACCGGAAGATACAAGAACGAGATGAAAGGTCTTCGAGTTTGTGGTGCAGTAAAACAATATACATGAGTGACGGAGGGAAGTAGCGAAAGTTGGTGTTCTGTCACTAGACTCCGGATAGCGGTACGAGATAGGAAGCTCGATGTTTGTTTGATTTCGAACGTCGCGACGCCTTGTATCGCGCAGCGTGTATCCGGACGTATTTCGAAGCGGTGTAGCGCAGCATTCAACCGGTGCGCCGCGGTTCGAGAGACCACCGTGATCGTGGCGAGATGCGTTTCGTAATTTACCGGCAAAAATAGACAAGGAGGAAGACACTTTATTGCATTAGTGAAAAATTACTACGGACTGTTCGCACAGCCGGTTCTGCCGGACGAGTGAATCCATCCTTTCCGCGCGTTTCCAGTTATAACGACATAAATTATAACGCATTCAAAAAACAAAAACAAAATTATATTGCGTATATGAAGCTGTATCCTCGAATATCCTCAACATCGCGATTTATAATTAGAGAGAGAGGGTTCTCGGTCCCCGATACGGGAGATTCCCGCAAAACCATCAGCCATCGATGTTCGAGACCTCCTGCCGGTTTTCCGGCGGTTATGACGGGTACCAGCCCCTGTGCCACCAGCAAACGTACAATGAAAATGGCATGGGGTGCAATTAAGTAGCCGCACAGTAAAGCCTGGGGCTTATTTAAATTCGAAATGCAAAGAATTCTCCGTAATCGGGGAAATTCCCGACTGGTAGTGGGGATTAGAATCTATATTGAACCGTTGATTGTGTTTCGGTTATTGAGATTATAGCTGCTTGCGTGCAAAGATCGCTTTAAAACTGCACCCTTCGACAAACATTTCCGCATGTTATGTATGTACGTACATGACGCGATGTAGCAAATATCAAAAGAAGACGCTGCATACGAATTAAGCGCGTGTATCGAGAAAACAGCAGATGGCGGTTTAAATCGTCTTGCAAAGAGATCATAATCATTGTAATAAACGCGTGGTAAAGTAAACTGAGTAATCTGCAGTGTTACTTCCATTCTCTTGTGTAAACATTAGGCATTGGCTCAAAGGCTGTACATGTATGCGTGTATTTATAACATTTGCAGTCCACGGACTATACCAGCTATGATAGTATGAGAGTAAAAAGGAACTGAGGTGGAATAAAATTAATCTTTTATCTATATAGCTATACATCTTGTTATGATAAAAATACTGTTCTTGGCTGCTGCTGCAGCGTCGCGACGATTTTTTTATACACCCTGACTCTTGTTCTATGTTTAATGTATTTGACACGAGACTCGGACCCGAGTATCCGTTGGATCTCGGGGATCATTGTGTCGCAGGCTTTTCCGAAAATCTATATACTTAGAAAACGATAATTTGAGAGGAAGTTTATAACCGAGATAATCCGATGTTGCTCTACTACTATAAACACGGTTCTCAACACGTGTCGTTTGATTTGAACGATTTTAGAGGGAACGTGCTTTAAATAATGGATTATGGCACCACGACCTACGGTAGGTACTCCGATCGCCTGCACCTCGGAACGGGGAATTCCATCAACCTTCGTCTATTGGTAATTCCCAACGTTTTCGCACAAAATTTCCCTTATTTTCTCCCCAACAACAACAACAACAACAACAACAACGAATATTCGAATTAATAATTCATACAGCTCAACAAATTCTGTTTTTAAGAACAATTACGACTATAATAGTGCATGTGGGAGGATCCACAGTCATAAAAAGGATAAAAATCTGCGAAACGGAGAGAGAAAGAAGTATGAAAATCGGATATAGAAACATGTGTCAGGGTAGAGAGGCCCAGTGTTTTAGTGTAGCACGTGGTTCGCGATAGCCAACGTGACTGGAATCTCATTAAAGGTGTAGTCACCGACACGTGGTGACCAAATTTTCTGATTTCAGTATTTACCGAGTTTCTAGACGGCAGAAACACATGTGTTGACCATCCAGGAGAAAACAAACGGCTTTGCTAGTTCCTTGGCTAAACTATAAAGATAATAATATCTAGGTATACTATATAGTTATACTACACTGTATATATGTACGTCGTTCATACGCCGGGTACTTTCGGACAGGTAAACGCCCGACGATGCAGGGTACGTGTTTATATAAATACATACAGTATATACCAGCTATGGTGGCCCTAAACAAGAAGCCCTAGACAATAAAATTGTCTTTTCGCAGGATACCCACTCCGAGAAGTTGAGAGATGGGTCAAATAAAGAGTTGATTACTTCGATCTCGATCAAAACATCCTCAAGGGTTATTGTTACAATTTGTTGAAAACTTGTAAAAAAAAAAAACAAGCTGGTTTGGGCTGAGTATGAGACAGTAAATAACGGAAAGTTCAAAGGCTGTGTTTCCAGGTATTTTGAACTTTTCAAATCTGATCTCAGTGGTTCAAACAACCTTCAGTACCAATTTTCATGAGATATTAAATATTTTTAGTTTTTGTCGCAGAAAATTGGATTTGTCATTTTTTATTCCGCGAAATTGACTTCAGATTCGTGATTAGTGACCCAAAAAACCTTCGAGTACCAATTTTCATCAAAATCCAAATGTTTTTAGATTTTAGATTTTTATTTTTTGCGGCCTATCGAATACGGTGAATTAAAATTTGTCAAAACTGACCTCAGATTCGTGATCAACGAACCAAAAAACCATGTGGTACCAAATTTCGATCAAATTCGTTGATCCGTATTCAAGATATCGTAATTTTTATTGTATTTTCTAGAATTTTGTTATTAAAATAATTCGAAAACTAATCAACCGATCAGAGCCAAAATCTAGTGAGATCTGAGTTTGCAAAAGCTGCGTCGATTGAGCCCAATTTTATAAAAATCTGAGCACGAGTTCTCAAGATATCGTCCAGACAAAAATTTCATCACACACATACAGACGTCAAACTTAAAATAGTCTAAGGTGACACGGTGGACCTCAAAACGTGCAGATTCAGTGAAACCTCAACTTTTAATTTTCGTGGTGATTACAATAACTTCCATTTTTCGCTGAAAACAGAGAAACAGAAGCCCAAAAAAAAGGGGGAAGAAGAACAAAAGGTCAAAGTCGCTATTACGGTCTGAAATCAGGGCGACCGAATCTAATCTGGTATATGTCAAGCGCAGACAGAGAAGAGGAGAATCTCGTATTCTGCAATTGACATTCGCCCCAATGATTAGCAGTATGCGGCGTTTATCCGTGGTATCGAGGAGCTTAATGGTCAGGCTCCACGATACGCGGACACCTCATCACACCGAATAGCATCGGACCCCCTGGCCGCATAGCATCTTACTATCGCGGCCAATAGCCGTGTTGGGTGTCGCGGCTTATATGTTGAGCGTGAGTTAAAATCGGCACTCGCGAGAAGAGTTTTACGATGCACTGAACGTGTTGTTTTCTATCAGGATTGATATAACCGACGAAACGTGTTACTTTACGAGGAGAAAGAGGCCTGTACATTTTTTTAGGGACAATGACTGGCGGATTTTACAGCCCGGAGAAACCTAAATCAAATTAAATTGATCACACTTGCAGAGAGAGTCTCTAAATCGTTACATGCGACGCCACGCGGATAAGACAGCGAATCAAACGCCCCACTGCAATGACTACTTGATGATTAGATAATGCGCGTTACATAAATGAATGTACGACTGCGTCATAGGGAGTGTTGCGTATGCAATTCTCAGCCTTTTTATTTATCGGCGACAAGATCGTAAAATTGATATGATAATGTGAGTAGGCGAGTGATGTAATCAATGCATCGACTTTTTGTTCTGCATTCTCTTCGATGCCTTCCATTCGATTTTCGATACGAAAAGTACGATGGTAATTATTCCGTTGGCTTCGATTATAATGTAACTAGAAATATTGTTTACTTTATATTTGTTATTTTTACATTCTTTTTGTCATTCAATATGTAGTTTTGACTTCTTTAAAAAGTCGATAATTCAATTAAAAATGTTGAAATCAACGTAAAATTTCTAGTCCACCTATTTTAACTTATTATTTCTATCAGGTTATAAAAAATCAGTCATTTAATATTATAAAAAAAGGGTCCAGTGAAGGAATACCTACCTCATAAATTGTGCTGCGCTTCGATATCACAAAAAGAAATCGATAAAGATAAAAAAAATCTGTACTACCGTGGCAATAAAAATACTGGGATAATTTGAAAAATTAATATGTTAACTTAGACGCCTCTAACACTAGGATAGAGACAAACCTTGGAAGTATGAAACAAATTAGGGAGAGAAAAAAGCTGTGATTATAGTTGAAAGAGTACAAATACAATAATACAGGCTGAAAGCTCTAGGGGGAAAAATTGTGGAACCCATTCACCAAATTTATAAAACAAAAAAAGAGATGAAAAGAGAGATACTGAAAAAAACTACGACTATGAATATCGGGGGAAATAATTCGTTGAAATAACGAGTCAATATCTCGTGCAATATTGAGAAATAACCGAGGAAATAACTGGAATAATGAGGAATAAATACAATAATGATGTGAAAATGAATGCAATAATGTGAAATGAAAAAAAATTAATTGGAACAAATGAAATAATTTGAATTATTCAAAAAATATATATATAATCTGTCAGTCAAATCTAAGTTGTTCCCCCCCTCGATTGAATTCTCGGAATCGGTGCACTATTCCGTGAAAGAAATGATATTTGTAGACGGAATTCAGTAATAGGTAATTTCGAAAATATACTAATATCAAGAATGAAAACCACGTGTAATGTACCGGGGTAAGAATTGCCTGTACGATTTACGAGATCGTTCCATGAACAGCGCGTGTAAGTATAGTATTCCCATAACTCGTGCCGTCTGTAAAAATTGTTGGATAAACGTTTTGTTTGTTCATTATAATCCTAAGCAGGGATACTGGGGATAAGCAAAAGATATGCAGAAGCTGGAACCATTCCTCAGCTCGACTGCGGTACCGCAGGAGGACGTGACAATTGTTTTTGTTTGTGACACAAATTCTCTTCAAATATTAATCCCATTCTAATCTCTGACTTTTCATAAGCCGGATTCAACCTCGCAGAAGTCAACTCGACGACAGATATATTCAACAACCTTGAGGGATTCCCGATGCGGAATTTGCAAAAGATAAAATTTTTAGGATAATACTATCAACAAACATTGAGAAAGAATGTTTTTGGGATCGATTTCTTTCTCTTCTTCTTGCTATTCGAAATTCGTCGAGTGCCTATTCAATATTGTAATTTCGTTCCGCTCGTTGTCAGAGGGTACGAACCGCCCTTTCAGGATTTCTATTCACTATTGTGCGGGCGGCCAGGCACTTGTCGACATTCAAACTCTTCATTGTAGTGCAATAATGCGCACAATTTGCATTAGCTGTGAGCTCTAGGAGTCACAGATACCCTCTCGAGATTCGCCTCGAGCCTTTTCACGGTCCTAGTGAATTTCATTGTAAAATGAATTTAAAAAAGACATATTGAGAATCGCGATTTTCTTGCCAAAGGAAATCAAGGTTTGCGAACGAGGAGCCGAAAGCCCACAAATGGTCCCAAAGCACGTGCAGCGATGGCTCAACACGTGTGTCAAAGGAAAAATCAACGACACTTGTAAATGCAAATTTGTCCGGTATGGTCCGGCATGGCGCACACGTGCCGACTGTACAACAAGCAGAAGTAGATACAGGTATACGACCACCTTGGACACTTCACCTTGTCTCGGTCTCAACATGTGGACGAAATGACGGACGCATGTGGCCACCATGCTGCAGGGCATCGGGGGTCTGTCGATATTTGCACGGGGAGACATCGTAAATACACCCTCCGTAGGAGCCTCGGTATCGCCGGAAATCCTAGGGGCGCAAGTCCAGCGGCGACTCGGAAGATATCAACGTTCTTAGCTCTAGTGACATTCTTTGTCACAAGAATTTATCATTTATTATACAAATTATTATCTGGAATACACGATGAAAGGATGAAGCCGAAGCCATCAGCCAAACATTTCAAGCTCATCCTGAATAGAATGACATGGTGACATTCAGGTCTTCATTTTTGTAAAATGATTCACAAAATTTCAATACTTGGGCCTCATTGTCTGATTTTAATTGAATTCAGCACTTTTGGCTGCTAACTATGGCTGCTAGCTTCGGTTTCATGACGAAGGGAGGTTCTGACTTTCTTCGAACGTGGACATACGACTCTAGGGTTCGCAGGTAACCTGGAGACGACAATGGCCCCGGTGTACGGTACGGGGTCCGAAAAATCTGGAGAACATGTTACGCCGTTGAGCCTGGAGTAGTCGGACTTTCCACGCATAAAATACCATCTGGTTGAGAATTGGGACTGTCGTTCCGTATATACGGTGTATGCCCACGGGCACCGAGTACGTGCTATATGTACACGAGGGTATATGGCCAGCGGGTGGCACGGCTACGTGCTAATTACCTTGCTGGTGGCTCATTGACCATTTTTGGGCTCGGCCGTGACAGGCTGACCGGGCGATCGCGCGGGGGTCTTGCTGAAATTGCGAAAATTTTACCCCCGCTGAGATTGAAAATTTTTCATTCGGCAATCGGAGTGAAGTGATGACTGTAGCTGCTAGGAGAAGAAGCGAACCGGTTCACATCTCGCTTGAAAAATCTAGTTTTTATTAATGGTAGGGGAGACCGGGGCAAAGTGGATACCCTAAGACTAATTCGGACATAAAACATAAAATATCGACTAAAGCTTTATCATGTCGTATATATTTTGTAGTTTGTACCTTTAGGTAAGCGATTATGACGGTCAAACCCGATATTATTGCGACGTGCTTGCGTCATAATCGATATAAACCTAACCTGCAAACTGATCACTTTACCCCGATGCTGGGGTAAAGTGATCAAGCTTATGGGGCCAAGTGGAAAAATTCGTATTATGACGGATTCCTTATTCGTATTAGGATGAAAATAACGTCAAAACATTGCAAAATCTGTACGTATTGCCCTGAGTCTGATAAAAGCACGTGACTGTGAAAATTGTGATACCTACTCGAATCGAAAGTGTTCGAAACACGACACCGCTGTCGCGATTCAAATGTCACCCGAAGTGAGGTTAGGTTGACGCTCGGCGGCTAACAGCGCTCGTGGCGTACATGGCCACTTTTCCCCGTTCATATTACCCCGCAGGTAACCCGACAACAATTTAATTGAAAACTTGATGCAAACTATGTTTAACAAAAAAAGAATTGATAGTACCATTAAGTAGACGTTTCAAGGAATCGAGAAAAAAATAAACCTAGTCAAAACATGCCATTGACGGCACGATAATCCGAAATCTGAGTTGACGGAAATTATCAATCTACACGGCGTGAAACTAAATTGATTGATTTTTCCCGAAATATTGAATATTTCATAGGGTTCAACTATTTCATTTTGTAAAGTACGTCAGCACAAACCCTCGGTGTAAATACTGCCTTCTTAGAATCGCTCAACAAGAAATTATTCGAGATGGTCACTTTACCCCGCATGTCCACATTACCCCGGTCTCCCCTACACGGTTGAGTAATGGCCGTGTGGGATAAACAGGAAGTGCAATCATTTCTCGTGACAGAAAGCAAGAATATTTTTTTAACTTGAATTTTTCACCGGGTCGATGTAATCCAAATTAATTCACTTGTTCAACCGATATTATTAGATACACCCGACACGGTATATCTATAAATTCGGGAATACCCACAGTCGCCATTTTCACGTTTTTCCCAGGCAGCTACCTACACAGAGTCCCTTATTTACAATCGGTTTGATTGTGATCCACCCCTGCGTTTGTCTCGCTCCGTGGGGGGTAGATGCGGGAAAATACCCATCGTGTTGCTGCGTGCAGTGAAAATTCGCCCCCTCGCTTCCCTGGTTTCTGTGACCTCGAATCGCGGGTATGAAGACAAAAAATTGAGAAAATTCGATCCATCCAATCAAGTTTGTGATTTGGATTCTCACCCAAAAGAGTCAAAGATTTTACAGATGAAATAAACCCCTTTTATTAAGATGAGGGTATTCGGACAATTTTTTCGTGGTCGCTCAATGAGATCGAAAAATCGAGGTGTCACAACGAGGAAAACTGATTTTTCAACTTTTATATTTCAATTTTTCTATCGTCCTGATTACTAAAAAATCAGTTTTCAGATGACAGCTCAATTTTTCGACCCCATTGAGCGACCTCTAAAAATTGACCAAACACCTTCGTCTTTGGAAAGCTTCATTTGATCCGTGAAATCTTTGACTTTTTTGTATGAAAATCCGAATCGCAAACTTGAGATCAAAATGTTGGCACCCTGAATACATATGAACCGGTTCAGGCAGTATTTCTAGCGTGGTGGACCACGTGGTCGGGTCCACGCACCGTTTAACGATATTAACGTGAATTTAATTGCGCGTAGTGCGTACGTTTAATCGTACAGCGGTGGCAGACTACTCACTTACACGGATACTTGCCTGTGGCGGTTTTTAACCAACCGTGATGAGCCCGGGCCTCGGCGTTATCGTGAGTCCGTGTCTCACAACAGATTTCGTCTCAATTTTCCCCCCAGCGTTTATTCAAACGACCGCGAAATATGTATTTTTGCCCGGGTATTAATACATCCATATATGAACCGCGCGCGCGTCTCGCTTTACACACGTAGAGAACAAAGTGAACGAGTGATTTGGCCCCGTTCCAATACGGGATATTATATCGCCGATACAGGGGCTAATAAATAACCGAAAACCGCGGCTAAAATAATTTCAAACCCCCGCCTCGTCGGACTCGGGTCGCGAACCTGCTCCGCAATGATCAAAGTGATCCTGGGTGCAAAACAATATCGTATCCACCCCCCCGGAACGGGGGAAGAGTCGACATTCGTTAGGGGAGTTAAACGCCCATTTTTTTTTTTTGTCTGTCGAGCTTTCAGCAACTTTCAACAGATTTGATTTTTTTGATTTAAATCTTGTTTATGATCTTGTTTTCATCTCATATTTTTACGTACATTGCATGTTTTCTTTGCTAAAATATCACGTTTGCAGCTTAAAATTCGGAATTTCAAACGATTTGTATTTCAACGGTGGAGCTTTCGCCCCATTGAACACTGTTTTTGGATCTTACGATCTAAGAGACTTTAAGACACCGAATGTTCGAAATAGATTTTTTGGTAACCCTGGAGAATTTGCAGAGTGCCAATTAGAGCTGAAATTCTCTCAATCTACTTTTTTTTATTACATCTAGAACGAATCGTTATCATAATTCAGCGAATAATTGGTCCTAATCACGCCTCGTTGTTTTCCGTTCATAGATTACGTTCACGATATCGTAAAATGTATTACAGTCTCGTAAAAATATTACGTTAACGCTTCAGCCGCACTGCGCGAGGCGGATATATCTTCACCATGCAGGCTCTAGGGTTCAAGAAAAAACAAAAAAGGATCTTCAAAAAACGAGCAATAGAAGAAAATTAGCGTGAGTAATGGGGTGGGTTAGTTTAAAAATAATCCAACTCGTATTACTCAAAAAATATATTCGCAGAGTGCATAAGCGAGAGGCCGGAGTGTCTAATGACCTTCTTCTTCTTCTTCGCGGTAACCGTGCAGCGTCTCAAGACCGAAACCTTGATAACTTCTACGACTCAACGCGTGATTGATAATAAACAGGATTTCGGAGGCGTGTTTGTTGTGACAAAGCTGAGCCACTCTAGTCTATAAATTCCTCTAAAATCTTTTCACAAAACTCTTCGCTATTTTGCGAGCCGCTGCGAGGAAAAGAAACCCGAATAATCTCCAAGACCGTGAAAGAAAAAACAGTCCAAACTCGTTAATGGTGAATCGAATGATAAAAAGTCAGCGAAGACAAAGATCCGCGCAGCATCCAGCATCCAGCGTCGGCAAACGACGCGGTATACGATATAAATATTCAAGATGGGTTTCTCTCCCGTGCCTCCCGCCTCGGTCTCTGCGACTCGCGTCTCCCTCGCGCATTGGTTCCCCCGATGGTAGCGTCCTTGTCCCTGGTTCCTCCGGATCGGCTCCGGAACACCGCGCCGTGGGGGTATCCTGGCGTTACGGTGGGTGGGGACAACTGACAGCTTTCGGATAAAAGAAAAACCCTCCGAAGTAGATGGAGGAAGAGGGAACCGTCGCGGCTAGTGGTGGGGGCAGACCATGGAGGGAATAGGCGGGGTTGTCTCACTGACGTCCTGGGACTCCGTACCACCGACGTTAACTCAGTCAGACAGAAGTCATCCCCCGTGAAGTGAGCATCGCGGGATTACAGTGTTGGCAAAATTTGACCTTTTTTTTTTT